>LOEQ01014957.1:10264-21082 GCA_001685075.1 Bramus lutescens
CTGAGTGGTGGGGCCGCACAACGGAGGCTCAGCCTGGAGACTGCGCTAGGAGGAGGGGGTGGGTGGAGCTAGAGGTTTGAGGTTAAAGAATGAAGATGATGAAGCAGGAAATAGGAAGAAGGGCAACGCTGCTTTCCATCCCTGCAAACAAAGGCAGACTCCATTTTCTCAGCGTTTAAAAGCGGATTTGCGCAATGCGGCTCAGTGGCGTGCTTGACCAGGGAAAATGATTTACCGTCCCCGTGTAGTAATAGCGTTATGGCCACAAGGTGGCGGAGAAAAATCACAATTTGGCAAAACTGTGAAGCCTGGCTTGGGCCTGTTCTAAATTCTGGCAAGCCCTGCTGGAATTTTGTTATCTGAGTGCTTATTAAACTGGGCCACCAGATTCCCACCATAAAGTCTTATTTGAAATGTGTAATTGTCTCTTTCAGATTTGTATTCCTTAAGGGATTGCTATAATTTGGATATAAACTGTCCCTCAAAGACACGCATGCTGGATGCTTAATTCCCCAGTCTGTGGTGCTGCTGGAAGTGGTGGAACCTTTGATATGGGGCCTATTGAAAGGACTTTAGATGATTCTTGAGTACCCTTGAAGAGGATGTTGGGACCCTGGTCCTCTCCACCTTTCAGCTTACTTCCTGCCATCCCCAAAGTGACTGGGCCTTCTCCACCATGAACTCGCAGCATGATGTTCTGTTGTTCTGACAGGCCTGAAAGGAGGCCGACACGATGGTCCCCTACCCTCCTGGCCCTGTGAGGGCTTCTCTTCTTTAGAAGTTCACCAGTGTATCTATTAAGAGAGCCAGTAAGCTGACCACCGGCTTTAAAATGAAGCAAGGTTTTCCACTGGCTTTTCTTTAAAGCATGTTACACTCAGTGAGGCACATATTGTCATCGTGGGTTATTTC
This sequence comes from Bramus lutescens, assembly GCA_001685075.1. Classification (NCBI taxonomy): domain Eukaryota; kingdom Metazoa; phylum Chordata; class Mammalia; order Rodentia; family Cricetidae; genus Bramus; species Bramus lutescens. Next base: position 11,177 of record LOEQ01014957.1, read on the forward strand.
TAACAGTCCAGGTAATGGCTCTAGGGATGGGCAATTGGTAATACCTACTGATCTGGTTTCTAAATCACACCGCACAGAAAACCTTGGGGAATAAAACCTTGGTGCTAAATAAAGTGTGTGGTCTTGAGATTGCAAACTTGAATCGGGGTGGGGGGGTCTATCTGAGGATCACAGTTATGGGGATAGATGACCAGCCTTTAAACCTTTAAAACCCAGATGAGCTAAGACCAGTGAAAAGCTACACACTGGAGCATATTATCCCTTTGTCGAGTTTCTAATGGTAATTGATTAGCACCAAGCATTAGTTAGCTGTGGTGGCTTGATGTTCTTCCTTAAACTCTGTGTAGGGAGTTCCTTTTTAATTCTGTCTTCCTTGAAACACTCTGTTCTCTAACACAAATATTTCTACTATTTCTCTACTGTTAGCTACACATGTCTGAGCATCGAACCTAAGACTACCTCCATGTCTTGTGTGACTATAGCCCCACTATCCCCTAAGAATGTCTTTAATCCATGTAGAAGCAGGGATTCTTTTTTTTTTNTTTTTGGTAGGTTGCCTTTTTCTCCTAGGCCCCAAGCTATTTTTTCCACCTACCAAAGTGTACTCTTTCTGTAAAGAGAGCTCTAATCCATTCTCTGAGAAACCTATGAAGATCACCATAAGCGGATGGGTTTGAGAAAGTATATGGGTGTGTGGGGGGGGTGATCTGGTCTCTAGGTCTGAGATGGACCTGATTTGCGCTACTTAACTTCTGTGACTTGCAAAGTGATTAATTTGGGGAAGTGGTATTAGGTCTATGTCAAGCATATTGATCTCATAAGCATTTAGTGCTTGTGGTATCATCAATGCTTCCGTTCAATTGTGTCTCTTTTCTCTGTAGTTCGTATGCTGACCTATCATAACTATGTCATCATGCATCAGGTTAAAAGAAAACATGGAGGAAGTCTGAATGGTTCTGGTGAAGACAGAAGGAAAAAGGTCACAGAAGAGAAACTATGAAAGAGACAAAGGAAAATGACATCATTTGAACAAAACCTGTTTGTACACCATTCTCTGCTTCTGTTGGAAAAGTATGCATTTTCTGTCCGCACAGGAAGAACATCTTCCTATTATTTTTAGAAGAAGTGGAAAGATTGGATATTAGATAAAATTAGATAAAGATATCATCTGTTTTGATATCTTTAGCTCAGAATTATGCTGTGCCCAAGTGGCATGCTATGGAAGCGGTGCTCTTTGCAGCCTTTCGTGTGTCTTTGCAGCTTGCTGTTATAACTTGCTGGCCCTGAAAGCTTAGTAGTTCGCATGTCTGAATGTTCTACTTGGTAACATTTGGGCCAGGTGCTCCTCAAAGTGTCCCTGTACCCTGATGCATGTGCTGCTCTCTAGNTCAGAATTATGCTGTGCCCAAGTGGCATGCTATGGAAGCGGTGCTCTTTGCAGCCTTTCGTGTGTCTTTGCAGCTTGCTGTTATAACTTGCTGGCCCTGAAAGCTTAGTAGTTCGCATGTCTGAATGTTCTACTTGGTAACATTTGGGCCAGGTGCTCCTCAAAGTGTCCCTGTACCCTGATGCATGTGCTGCTCTCTAGTGCATGTCTTAGTTAGGGTTTCTATTGCTGTGAAGAGTGACCACGACCACGGCAGCTCTTACAAAGTAACGTTTCATGGGGGGAGGGGCTGGCTTACAGTTTCAGAGGTTCAGTCCATTATCGTCATGACCGGAGCAGGGTGGCGTGCAGGCAGATGTGGTGCTGGAGCTAGGAGTCCTACATCTTCACTCAGAAGCCACAGGAAGTCGACTGACTGCCACACTGAGTGAAGCTTGAGAAAAAGAGACCTCAAAGCCCACCCCACAGTGACACACTTTCTATAGTTAATTCTGCACAGCTCTGGTAAAACATGAAAAGAAATGGAGGAAACCTGTGGGGTTTACCGTGGCTATATGTAAGACTCAACAGCAAGGTGAATCACTAGGTTGTTTCCCCATAATTATGGGAAATGAAGAATGGGGCGATGATCCCACATGGGAGCCCCTGACATTTAAGTTCCTCAAGGGGATAAANTGGGGGGAGGGGCTGGCTTACAGTTTCAGAGGTTCAGTCCATTATCGTCATGACCGGAGCAGGGTGGCGTGCAGGCAGATGTGGTGCTGGAGCTAGGAGTCCTACATCTTCACTCAGAAGCCACAGGAAGTCGACTGACTGCCACACTGAGTGAAGCTTGAGAAAAAGAGACCTCAAAGCCCACCCCACAGTGACACACTTTCTATAGTTAATTCTGCACAGCTCTGGTAAAACATGAAAAGAAATGGAGGAAACCTGTGGGGTTTACCGTGGCTATATGTAAGACTCAACAGCAAGGTGAATCACTAGGTTGTTTCCCCATAATTATGGGAAATGAAGAATGGGGCGATGATCCCACATGGGAGCCCCTGACATTTAAGTTCCTCAAGGGGATAAAACATGCTACCTCTGCCTAAGAGTCCACTGCTCCATATACACTCACTCAAGGCAGCGGTAGTGTCCTGAACCAGGAGCTGTACTGCATGTCTGTAATCCCAGTTAAAAGGGAAACTAAGGCAGGATGGTCACTTGAACCCAGGAGTTCAAGATAGTCAACTAGAAATACATACGATCTTTTTTTAAAAAAGCAACAAAATGTTCTTGTCAAATAAGTGGTACTGGTGATCAGTCTTGAATTTAATTAAATTAAAAAGAAAAAGAAAAATATTTTCGTGTATACATTAATTTTACGACAGAGGGTTCATAGCCATTTAAAANAAAAAGCAACAAAATGTTCTTGTCAAATAAGTGGTACTGGTGATCAGTCTTGAATTTAATTAAATTAAAAAGAAAAAGAAAAATATTTTCGTGTATACATTAATTTTACGACAGAGGGTTCATAGCCATTTAAAAACATAGTGAATATTGTTTATTGATTTGCACACCATTTAAAATACGATGTATCATTAAATTTCCTTAAAATAGTGTACATGTTTTTGGCCACTGGAGGACCTTATTGTCCCATGGGAAAGGCAAAGAAGGCTTTATGATCAATGATGTCAAGCTTGGGTTCAGATACTTAGATAGCAGTCACTTTGTGTGCAGGGGGTGGGGAGGGACTCCATGAGCCACTGGTCGGAGTCTGAGGTAGTGGGTCTAACTGGGTAGGCAAAGCATGTGTCCATAACACATTTCTAAGTATTGCTGATGTTTCTCTGTCTACGGATCACACCTCAATAACCAGCATTTTTTTAAGCGTGGTATTAACCCCATATACTGACCATCTTTTCTCTACCATAAGATTATTTTGCTATGCACTCACACCAATGTAGTTGCCCTTTGTCTTGCGTGAGAAGGTGGTGTATGCAAAAGTTTTTGTATGTCGATAGTAAGAGAACATTTAAAGTCACAATTTCCATACAGTTGAAGAGAATATGTATATGGATGGGTACAGCCATATTTGTGTGTGNGTGTGCAGGGGGTGGGGAGGGACTCCATGAGCCACTGGTCGGAGTCTGAGGTAGTGGGTCTAACTGGGTAGGCAAAGCATGTGTCCATAACACATTTCTAAGTATTGCTGATGTTTCTCTGTCTACGGATCACACCTCAATAACCAGCATTTTTTTAAGCGTGGTATTAACCCCATATACTGACCATCTTTTCTCTACCATAAGATTATTTTGCTATGCACTCACACCAATGTAGTTGCCCTTTGTCTTGCGTGAGAAGGTGGTGTATGCAAAAGTTTTTGTATGTCGATAGTAAGAGAACATTTAAAGTCACAATTTCCATACAGTTGAAGAGAATATGTATATGGATGGGTACAGCCATATTTGTGTGTGTGCACACACACATATGCCACAGTGCACATAAGACCAGAGGACAACTCTGTGGAATGCATGTCAACCTTCTATTTTTGTGTAAGTAAGAAGTTTCACATGCAGGTCGTTGCTTGCCTGGGAAGCCCCTTACCCACAGAACCGTCATGTTGACCGTTGACCCCAGCAACGTTAATAGCTTATAAAACTAAGCTAGCTTCAGTTAACAGCCAGGTCCCCAGACTATGGGTATCAGAAACATTTTAAAGATTTGTCTCTGAAAATGGGAGATGCTATAGAATAAATCATTCATCTCCAGATATAAATGTAGGCAATACTGAAAGACTATGTTTGCCAGGGAAATCCAGAGTTTGATTCAATTTGAGGGATGAATTGGACACTGAGACATGAATGTTCTGGTAACACATAAGCTCCCACATATGTGTCCAAAAAAAGTCATTTTCTATCGATTTAAGAGATCTAGATGATTATTTGTAAATTTGGTACTATTTTTCCAGATGGTTGTGCCAAACCCAGCATGCATGGAACAGTTACTTTCTCCAGTCAGGAGAAACTGTCATTTCCTTCCTCCCTGCCTTCCCTCCCTTTCTGCTTGTTTGGATGCATGTTGTACATGTTGGTGCATATGTCTATGATGATGAGTGCATATGTGTGAGTGTATGTAGCAGCCAGGCATTAACATTGGGTGTCTTCCTGTCAGTCTCCACAGTATGTTTGGAACTAGTCTCTTACTGACCTTGGGATTACTGATTTGGCAACACTGGCTTGATAGGAAGTGCTGGGATTGAAGTGAGTATACCTAGCATTTGAGTTTCAGATGTATAGCACTGTACCTGGCTTTTAACCTGATGCCTGGGGATTTGAACTCAGGTCCACATGGTAGATAGCAAACACTTTGCCAAGTGAGCTGTTGCTTGATCTTGTGTATATTTTCTTTAACAATTTTAATTTTTAAATTAAAAATTAATGTGTGTGTGTGTGTNCAGAAACATTTTAAAGATTTGTCTCTGAAAATGGGAGATGCTATAGAATAAATCATTCATCTCCAGATATAAATGTAGGCAATACTGAAAGACTATGTTTGCCAGGGAAATCCAGAGTTTGATTCAATTTGAGGGATGAATTGGACACTGAGACATGAATGTTCTGGTAACACATAAGCTCCCACATATGTGTCCAAAAAAAGTCATTTTCTATCGATTTAAGAGATCTAGATGATTATTTGTAAATTTGGTACTATTTTTCCAGATGGTTGTGCCAAACCCAGCATGCATGGAACAGTTACTTTCTCCAGTCAGGAGAAACTGTCATTTCCTTCCTCCCTGCCTTCCCTCCCTTTCTGCTTGTTTGGATGCATGTTGTACATGTTGGTGCATATGTCTATGATGATGAGTGCATATGTGTGAGTGTATGTAGCAGCCAGGCATTAACATTGGGTGTCTTCCTGTCAGTCTCCACAGTATGTTTGGAACTAGTCTCTTACTGACCTTGGGATTACTGATTTGGCAACACTGGCTTGATAGGAAGTGCTGGGATTGAAGTGAGTATACCTAGCATTTGAGTTTCAGATGTATAGCACTGTACCTGGCTTTTAACCTGATGCCTGGGGATTTGAACTCAGGTCCACATGGTAGATAGCAAACACTTTGCCAAGTGAGCTGTTGCTTGATCTTGTGTATATTTTCTTTAACAATTTTAATTTTTAAATTAAAAATTAATGTGTGTGTGTGTGTGTGTGTGTGTGTGTAGGTCTGAGGAAAATGTTGGTGTCCCTCTCTGTCACTCTCCACTTTATTCAACCATTAAAATAGTATGATGCAGGGTACATTCTGTACTGGAAGATAAATATACCTTCATAGATGTTGTGCTTGCAGAATTGTTTGTCCTAGAAGAGACATTTGGCAACAAAAAATTGTGGAGTGGTATGGTGATCTTGCCCCCAGGAGAACTACCCACATCTGAAATAAGAAGGGAGAGTAACAGTTTGTAATCTAACAAATCAAATTTTGTTGAGTTTATGCAACAGAAATGCTCATAGNATTAAAATAGTATGATGCAGGGTACATTCTGTACTGGAAGATAAATATACCTTCATAGATGTTGTGCTTGCAGAATTGTTTGTCCTAGAAGAGACATTTGGCAACAAAAAATTGTGGAGTGGTATGGTGATCTTGCCCCCAGGAGAACTACCCACATCTGAAATAAGAAGGGAGAGTAACAGTTTGTAATCTAACAAATCAAATTTTGTTGAGTTTATGCAACAGAAATGCTCATAGTTGTGAAAAAACAGGAATAAAATTAACTGTTGCACTCTTACTAGCTATAAAAATGGAAAAACCCCACCCTCAATGTCCATCAATTAGTGACTGTTAAATTTATATAATGTAATATTTTTCACCACTTAAGAATGAGCCTGGTTCGGGGCCATAGATCCCCCAGCTCAGTCTGTTTGGGCGCTGGGACCGGGTGAAGAGTTAAAATACCTAATGTATTTTCTTATACAAGATATAATAAGCAACAGAACATGCTGATGTTCTTAAACCAGGTGAAGTATAAAGTATTTCCAATTGCAATATAAAAAAGAAGGCAACATCTGAAGTAACAAAATGAGGTTAAAGGAATCTCAGTTCTTCCATTTCTTTCAATTATATTAAACAGGAGTTTTGCGTGTGCCCTATGACTTATTAACTGAGCAGGATTCAATGGGAAAAGACCAACTGCTGTGATATTCCTCAATATCCCTGACTACTCTGACAAGCCAAAGTTAAATGTTAGTAAAATATTCCTTCTTTTATTTTCCTGCCTCAAGTCTCAGCTCCCAGGTGATCAAGTACCTTGACCTGGGATCTTTGGTAGCAGGTTCTTCCTATGAGAATTGCTAGAGACAGATTCAGGTATCTCAACTCATTCCTTCCCTCCGGAGTTCACCGTCAATATCTGGAAAGCTACACTGATTAATAATATCTCATGAGAGATGAGATCCTGTTATCTCATGCTGCTTCTCAGGGCTAGGTCCCTGAATGCTTCTCCGTGCTATACCCAAGAGACTGTCCTAAAGCACCAAGAGTATTTTTTGATAACAACTTTACACTAAAAGGAAACTATTAAAATTATCTAAAAGTTAACTTCTAATACAAGAAAAGACAAAGGGTGTGACAAACAAATATTAGCAGATGATTATTGGTATCTGATTTACAGGTTTTCTAGAATGGCATATGACAATTAGTATACTGTCTTATCAGTGAATTTTATGATACATACTCTATTCTGCAAGCAATTCTGTAGATTTTGCTGCCTGTAAAGTTAAGAAATAGTTATGATTTGTTAAGTTAGAACACATGATTTATGAACATACTTTTAAAGTTCATATTACTTATTGTTTCTTTTTTATGAGAGTTCTACATAAACACAAAATACCCTAAACTTTGCTTTGTGTTCTTGAATATTCTTATGCAATGTTTTCCTAAGATATGGGTCTGTAGACTCAAAAATGTGCTTCATTTACTCAGAAGAGTAGAACAACAACATATTACATAAACAACCTGTGTCTGGTAGTTGGAACTCTGATAAATCTTTGGTATGTATGTTTTCTGGTTCTCCGGAGAGTAGCACAGGATAAGAAAAGAAGGAACAAATGATCAGTCTATCCTATCTGCTAACAGACAATGGAGCAATTGGTTTTATGATCCTAAAGTCACATCCTCCTTTTGCTACATCTCACAGCAGAAAGAGAACGTGTGGACTACTGTTCACTACCTACTGGCTAGAATCATGGGTTTCTGGCTGCATTCAATGCTAGCTTCAGTCATCATCATGCAATGATGTGATGAACACATCCTTTCATGTGTTGTAATTAGATTTACTATTATATGCTAAAGGGTAGATTTATAAAAATGTATAAGAATGCAGTAATTAAAAATTATGTTAAATAAGTCTAGGCATCTATTTCTATTCATTCCAAACATGAACTATTTGCCTAATCTCTTTCTAATACATTCCAAAATTATTTTTCTCAAAATCAAAAACAAAATGTGGAAAAAACATCTGTCTAAATATTGCAACGTACCTGTGGGGCAACAAAACAAAACAAAATACTTCAATAGTTTCAGCTCAGGAATGTTTTTATGAGCATGGCATAGTAGCTGGATTTTCAGCTAGATAGGGGACTGAGGTAGAAAGATTGAGTTCACAATGAGTTAGGCTGGGACTAAGGCAGGAGAGAGGAGGAAAAAGAGAGAGAAGAAACAGGTGAGGAAAGATGCTTGAAGAGAGGAAAGAAACAGGAGAGAGGGAGGGGACAATAGTCCACAGCCTAGAACTTTTCTCAGATTTAGTTTGTTAAATAAACTCCAAGTTCCAAACATTCCTTCTTTTATTTATTCATTACTTTGGTTGGCTAAACTTAACTTTTAGTTTACTTTTTCTGTCTTAAGGCATAGAATAGAGTCCTATAGTTCTCTACACTGACAGTATAACATGTGTCCAAACAGGGAGCAAAGACCTCTGAGAGACATAAAGAAATGAATGAAAAGATGGACTTAAATATTGACTATATTAAGCTGCCAGTGTAGCTTAGTGAGTGGTGCCTAGCATGAATGAGGTGCATCACTAAATCCCCAGCACCTTCCCCAGAAGCAATTGTTTTTTAAAGCGAGCCATAAAATCAAAGATAATGAAAATGTAAAGACATCCATAATTCATTCTTTTCATAAAAGAAATTTACACGGACAAAAAAAAAACAGTCAGAACCATATTTTTCAATCCTTATAAAAATGAAAACTTACATTATTTCAAACATTTATTTCAGAATGATGTGCATATAATATAGGAAGTTTTAAACTGGCCTATATTGCTTCCTTAAAATAGTTCATCATAATCAGTTATTAATTCTGTAAATTTTAATATTTTCCTAACATCTGGCATTGTTCTTTAAATACAGCGTGCTCTCAATAGATGTTTGTTAAATAGATTATAAAGATGTGCCTATGTACACCAAATCTCAAATGAAGACTACTATTGAATGGTTTCTTGCCTTAAATTTTGTGCATGTATTGCTGACAAATTAATTAATTATATGCTAATTTGATCATAATAGTAATGTCCTGAACTTTTGAAATTCAACTTAATAAACAATTAATACAGATTCTAAACATAGTCTACAGGGCAGAGGTTTTCAAACTTAATCATCTGATGCTTAGTTATTACAGCTCTGCTCCCACTGCTGACACATTTTATCTATGTTCTATGTTATAAATTTTCATTTATAACAGCAGTCTTTTGCAATGACACTTCTTAAAAGAACAAATAAGTAGGAACTGAAAGGTAGTTGACATTGGAACAAATGTGGGCTCCCCATGGTAAAGCCTTTCATCATATATAGGTAAATTTGTACTTGTGATGAATAGAGTCTGACCAGACAGTAAAGGAGGTTAAAATGTTCCTCCTCTAGAATTTCTTTATCACATAAATACAAATAATCATTGTATGCACATGATGGGCTTCTTTCCTCCTCATTTTACTTGTCTGGGTGAGACTTATTCTTTCTGACTATAACGCAGTGCTGTGCGTTCTGTGAACATGCACTGAGTTCTACATATTGACACTCATCAACCTCAAGCTGAAAGTCATCATCGACAAAGCTTAGCTTGAACATAAAAATCATTCATCATCAGAGATATTTTCTATTGTATATTTTCATTTGCATAAGAATCTAGGTTTGTAAAGTGTGCAGTTTAGTCTAGATTTCATTTTATTTGTTGAGTTCTTTTTAAAATTTTAGCATTCGGTCGCTGGGCAGACAGTCCTGTCTGCAAATAGCTTGCTGTGCATGAACATTGGATTCAGAACCTGAGACCATACATAAAAGCTGAGTCAGCTGCAGAGAGAGACTCTACCTCATTAAAATAAAATATCAAGAGAAAAGAAAAACAACCGGTGATGTTGACTTCTGTCTGCCGACACCTGCATGCACACGTGTGCCCCCACATAAACATTTTTTTAAAAGATCACAGTGTTAATTAAGATATCTACTTCCCTGCTCCCATATCCACCCTTCCTCCATCCCAA
>LOEQ01014959.1:0-16619 GCA_001685075.1 Bramus lutescens
TTACACCTGTCAGAATGGCTAAAATCAAAAACACCAATGATAACCTTTGCTGTAAAAGATGTGGAGTAGGGGGAACACTCATCCATTGATGGTGGGAATGCAAACTTGTACAACCACTTTGGAAATAAGTGTGGCAGTTTCTCGGGAAATTCGGGATCAACCTACCCCAGGATTCAGCATTACCACTCCTGTGAATATACCCAAGAGATGGCCTATCATACTACAAAAGCATTTGTTCAACTATGTTCATAGCAGCATTATTTATAATATCCAGAACCTGGGAACAACCTAGATGCCCCTCAATGGAAGAATGGATAAAGAAATTGTGGAATGCATTAGAGTACTACTCTGCCATAAAAAAACAATGACATCTTGAATTTTGCATGCAAGCATACTTGTTTTCATTAATATATGTTCATAAGTGTCAATATTGCTGCATATTTAGACTGTTTTAACATATTTCTTTTTTAAAATATAATGAAGTAGTTTGGAAATCAGTTCAGAAATGGTCTTTATCCAGGTATAAAGATATTGTTTTTAGTTATCTTTACAGTGAAATTTGCAAATATAATTTTAAATTTATTCCAGTAAGCTGATAGCATTTGCTCTCCTATGGTTTTGCACTCTAGTGGCTTGTCGATTCTTCAGCCTAGATCTTTGAGTAAGTGTATAAACACAGTCTCTAAGTAGAATACCAAAATCTCATATCAGACATCAGAGAGAGGGCGGGTAAAATTCCTGTAAGCTGGCAATGATTTTCTGCATCACATGCTGTGATGTTTTCTTCAAACAAAGAAGACGGTTTTATGTTATCCTTTGAAAAGATTACAAAGCTAGATGCTGAGGTGCTTGCTCTGTATCCTTCAATAAATCATCAGTGATCTATAAAGTGAGGAGTGTGAATTAAATGATGTGATAATTCATTTGTATAATTTTATGATTCCTTAAATTTTCTCTGAGTTGGAAATGTAAGTCCATTCTTAACCTTCTGCAGTTAAAAAGAGGAATAAGAATAAAGTTAACATGACCAGCATCCAAGCAAGGCTTTGCCCTGCTATCACTGTTCTGAGATCATGACTAAATTATTCTCAAATTGAGATGTATGTTCTTATTAAATAGCCTCAGTGTTTACATAGGGTAAATTATTTGACTTTCCTAATATATAGATAGTGTATCTTATTAATCTTTGCAGTTTTTGTTATTGAACTGAAACACACCCTTTTTGTCTCATCTTCCTTTTTATTGTGTTCTCTGTGTCATATTCCAGGAAACCAAGTAGTTATCTGCAAGGCACTTTCATGTTACTTTAGTTCTCATACTGTTAATTCCCGGAACACATTGCCCATAAGCTCGTATCACCCAGTTTTCTTTAGAAAACCAATCTGAAATACTTCTTATACTTCTAATGTCCATTCATCTCTTTCAGTTTGCCTTTATAGTTTTCTATAAAACAGTTTCCTCTTATTTAACCAACTGTATCTTACCTAAGCCAGTTTTCTCTTAAAAAGCATGTACCTGTCTTAATTGATGTAACTCATGACCTTCAGAATTATCTTACTGATCTCATTTCAACTGTAGTAAGCTCTCTCCTACAGCCTATGACCTTTCTAGCCAGAGGCTCTTTTTCTAGGAATGGTGAAATATATGTGTTTTAACTTGACCTTAAAATGAATCAGAAAGTGGTTGGTAACTCATATTCTGTTCATGCCACTGTTGCACCAGTGGGTATGCCTTGCTGTATGGTAATTCCTGTATCTAACAAGGTTCATTAATGGGCATGACTGTTGTTTACTTTTCTTCTTGAGTTCTGTGCTCACATCTTTCCATCCTAGGAAAGCTAGGCAATAGGCATGAAGTTTCTCGGTTAACACTAAATTTTTTAAATTATAAGATAGGGAACATATTAAGATAGAAAAATCAAGTTTATTTTTTCTGTGTTTTATGACTCAAATGTGGTGCCTTCAGCAAAAGAGTCTTACAATCAAGTTCTAAAGATAATCAAGAACATTACATATCTTGTAATTTTTTGGGGGGGTCTATGAGGCATACTGGCCAACAAAGAAGTAACCCATTCTTGGCACTGGGATTTTATTTTTTATCGTTTTGTGTTGAGCAGGGGCATAGTTGCCTTGTTAAGATAACTCCATTTTATCTTTTATATGTATTTGTAAAGACTTATTTTAGAAAAGATTCTTGTATGGCTGTTTTGTTTTACCTTAAATATAAGCCTTCTGTAAAGGTAAAGACTTGTGACATTTTAGGATAACGTATAGCTTTCTTGGAAAATAATATTGATTATCACTAATTTTATATCAAAAGAAGGAAAAATATTCTGCTAGTAATTTCATTAATTAAATCACAATCAACCTCCTAAAAAATTAAACTAAAGATAGCAGTTTTACAAAGAGTTTCCCTGTAAGGGAGAAGACACATCATTTTTTTAATAAATAAGCAAATGAAGTGGTTTATTTATATACAAACTAAGTTTTGAAATATTCTGCCTTCTTCCTTTGAAGAGCCATGGTACATTTTGTTGTATATAAAGTCAGATATTTTCTACTATAGAGAAAATTGTTATACATGTTTTTATTCTAACATCACCCACAAATCATTTTAACTACAGACAACCTAAGAATATTGCATATGAATACTGTTGTTTCCAGAGGCTTGAGTAAACAGGCAGCTGGTCCCAATATATGGAACTGCCTCTCCTTCAGTGGAGGCCCATGAGCGATATTGTTCGAAATAGATTATATGATAATTTCCACATTAAAGTTGAAGAGGATTTTTTTTTCCTCTATCAAAGCTGCACAGTGCTGGTGTTCTATCAGGATTCAGACTGCAGCCATCCAGTTGCCATCTGCTTCCTAAACACATTGCTATTGGAATACAGCCACACACACATTTGTTTGTATATTTACCCTGACTTTCTATGCTGTGCCTGAAGAGCTGAGAAACTCACAAAGTCTAGAATATGAAATAACTGATCAGCAGCAGAAAGAAGTTTGCACAAGTAAGACCCATTTTTTTTATATTAAAAGAAAAAAACAACTGACCAGAAAATGAGCTTGCTGTGGTAGTGTTTCAAAGGTAAGGTGTCTTCATAAATCAGGCATGGCACCATGTATCTTATGTAGCCTTGGATCTAAAGACATTTTAACGCATGTGCAAATATGTCTCAGAAGAAACGTTCTGAGATGGAAATGTCTTTCATTTGATCGTAGAGACCCTTGCATGTGACCTATAATCATTAAGAAATGGAAATTTCATATGTGGTATCTGTTGTCACCAGGACATTATTAAATCCAATGACATACTTGTAAAATATCTAATTTAATACTTTAAAAATATCTACTTTAAATTCTAGTGGGTGTTAACCTTAGTATACAATTATGCCGTTCATGCTGACCTTTTAAATACAAATGCCATGCTCCTGCTTGTAGTACATGACAAATGAAAAGTAATGTCTTCCATGTCTCTTATATATTTTAGGATTAGACCATTAGGCTTATTTCAAAAGGTCATCTTATAATTTTAAAATATATGACATTTTCTTGTCTTTATGATATCAGTTTAAATAAACGTTTATTATGTCTGTCTTTCAAGAGGCATATTAAGATATAGCTTCTGAGCTAATAAAAATAGAAGATGTATTTGTAGAACAGAAGCTGCATTGGTTTGGGAAAGAAATTATACAGTTAGTATAAATATTAGGTTCCTGTAAAAATAATGAACTGAAATAAATTGTGATGTTCTCTGCATGGAGGATACCCTTTATACAAACATATCACATCAATAAAACAGGGACAAAATTAGATGCCACATTTAAAAGAAACAAACATATTTAAAAGTATTTTCCAACATTTTTACTGAAATAATATTTTGATATTAGCTTGTCAAATTATAGACAAGAGTCTTTTATGTAATAACAATGTGATTAAATAGTTCCTGCTACCACAATGGAATTGATAAATTTGGTGTTACCTCTCTAATATGGGAAGCTATTTGAAGAGCCTTTGGGCAGTTAAAAGACGAGGTAAACTTGGGTTTTGGGGCAGATTTTGTGAAGAGCTGGTCTACACACTCCAGAGTGTTTGACTTGGCTCATAAAAAAAAGATATTTGTCTTGAGAACAATGGAGCATTCACAATAAAGATCCAATGATACCTTCCAACTCATTATTTCTTTCTAAAAGAGAGAAAAGGCCAAAAATGGAATAGTGTATCTGTACATTTTGTTTGCAGAGAGGTTAGGTTTGACTTGAAGCTAACATTAGCAATTTGTCCATTTTCTGACACTTGCAGACAATAGGACAAAGAGCAGAATGTGAAAAAGTCAGTTAATTGTATTGATTTCTGACTTTAAGTCAATCTTCCCTGGATGAGAACATAGCCATGGGCTAAAACTAGGAATCTGTGGTGATGAGCAAATAAATGTCGTTGGAACTGAGCCACTAAGACAAGACACAGAATGTGTCTACCCGGCCAATGTGTTACTCAAAAACTTAAGATCTTAGATCTCAAGTATATATCTTTGTATTCTTCAAAAGAAAGAGTCACAAAAAGTAAAAATAATTCAGCAAACAACAAAATATAACCACACACCAATCAAACCTGCTAAAATCATAAAAAGGAGTGGCAAGATAATACATGCCCCCTTGTGCTTAATTTACTTCCTCGCAGATATAGTCCAAGTTACCAAGTGGTGAAACAACACCAGGAAGGGGGATTAGAATTCAGAAGAAATTTAAATACTACAAATCAAAAGTATAATCTGTGCATGTTATCTGTTATTTTCTTTATTTAATAAACATAGATTATACTAGAGATACATATTTATACCTTTTAATAAAGGACAAGACATGAAACTATAGAATAGTTAGAAATAATGAAATGTTAGTTGTTGCTAGGCTCTTTCACCTGACAGAAAAAGTGCTCCATCAATTCTTAAAGTCAGGCCAACAGAGTCTCCATGGAAGACAACATAATCTCTGGCAGTACTCAGGATTTCCATGGGAGGAGTATACAGGGCAAACTTTTGAGTATATTGGTAAATACTTGCTTTGAATTGATATATTCCCTTATGGAGAAGAGAGGAAGTCTAAGTCATATGACTCAGAAAGCCAAGGGAATTTTAGAGGCTCCAGATCTCAGAAAATTGTAAGATTGTTTTACAAGGCTCCTCCCCAGTATTATAAAATCTAAAAGTAATTGTGAGGGAGGAGACTCTGACTAACTAGAACTTCCTACAATTCCGGTAGAGAGCTATAGAGACAGCTGTGTTGAGTTGCCATTCACACTGCTGTGGGCTCTTTAGTGATTCAACTATGTCTATCATCTGTGTTCCTATAAACAACCCCTCATCCATGCCTATGGAAGTAATGCCAATATACTCATTTCACCAACAAAGGCTGGGCAGAATTATTTTTGCAGTGAGGGGCCATTGTTAATTGCTCCCAAGGTGTGACAAATGACAGCTAATAAGTGATGCCAGTGAGTCTAAATTCAGCTTCCCAATGTTGATCTTCTCTGCCTGTTCATTCAAAAGACAGTGGAAAATAAGCCATCAAAGCTCTATGCAGAATATCTACCATCTGCGAACTGATACACAACCAATCAATGATCACCTGGAGTAAAGGTAAAGATCACGACAGACTGCAATGTAAGTGTCATGAGAAATTCTTTTATAATATCTAATGCATAAGAAAATCCCATAGAAACTGTTGTAGTGGTTTGAGAATCAATAATTTCAGCTGTAAGAGCTCTGGGGTACCTTTTTCTGTAACATATGCTTGCTGACCTCCAGAGATTTCATCTTCTCCTCCTCTCTGCATTCTAGTTCTCTCTTCTTTGTCAACTGGTGATTGGTTATCAGAAAGTCTACTGACATACTAGTGTACATGTGAGTGACTGTTTTAGTGTTGGTTGCCAAGGTGACCATCCTGATGTGTTATGAGGGTATCCTTATACCCTTGGGAAACTTGACTGAATATAAAGTACAGTTTCAGGATAGGTGATGCCTCTCGGCTTCACATGTTATTCTTTGCTGTGGAGAATGAACAAATATGTGAGATTATAAGATTTCATTTGCATTTTAATAAGATAATAACAGTTTCTGAAAGGAATATGCTGATCTTTAGCATATTCTTAAAACTCTTACCTTGTAAATAGGTAATGCAACTTAAAATATATGATTTAAAATATTTTGTATGTTTTTTTCATGCAGGTTTCTATGGTATCTGACATTGCTTTTGGGTTATTATTTAAATTTGTACTCTCAAATAACCTCATACCAACCATTAATTTTTCTGTCTCTTGAGTGTATTCTTCCAAATTCTAACTTTTGTCATTAGAAAACTTAAATCATAGGCTCAGCTGTCAGACTATTTTAATCTATGCCTTTGCTTTGCATCCAAATTCATTTATTGCTATTTGTGTTCATTTTTATTCATTTTCATTCATTAACATTTGTTCTCTATTATTTTATTTTCTTATCCATAATTTGACAGGGGTTGCTACAGTACTAACTTTATAATAATGAATTAATGGTTAAATACAGTGCCTCATACATTGTCATCTTTGAAATAATTAAATATCCTCAGGATGGGAAGAATTTGATTTTCATAAAATTATCTACATTTTTTTTCAGTTTATAGAATGGTTGAAAAAGAATAATGAGATTCCTAATGGGGCTGATTAGAATGATCCTAAGTCGAGTTTCTTGCCTTTTGTGTAGATGTCTGGAATACAAAGTAATAATGATGCTATCATTTTAGACTCATCAATTATGGAGAAAGATGTTACATTTTCAGGCATCTCTTAAACTGCAATCCATCTAGAAGCAAAGCAAAGCAAACCACTTCCTCCTGACACTTCTGTAGGAGTCAGTCATATCACACACTAAAATGGAGTTTTCTTACAATAATGTATTAGAGATCAATGAAGGGGAAAGGGAAAGGGAAAGGGAGGAGGCAGCACTCAACAGAGTAACAATATGAATGCTGACATGGATCCAACAGAAACTCAAAGAGCCAACTTAGAGGTAATGTTGAAGCAAGCATTTGCTGGTTGAGTTTTCAAGTTCTGAGCTGCACTATGTCTTTACATTTCAGGCACCTATATGTTCTGAGTGTGTGCTGCCTAGCAATAATCATGATGTTTAGCCAGGTTCTGGGTGGTAGCTGAGGCTGGTCCTAAGGGCCAGAGTGCCTGAGACTTCTGAGGACATCAATATGGAAGGGCAGACGTCCCAATGGAGAAACTTGGGTGGTACCTAATATTGCCTGCAAACGTAGAATAGCTGCTTACTTTACGATTGAGCTGTGATAGATTTAGTGTGTTTCTAATACACAGGTACATTTTGCTAAGGGAATGGAAACAGATTCACCTTTGGGTAAGCACAGACACCATAACCACTTGTGACTTTTTGTTCTAACTAAGAAATTATAAATCTCTGGATTCGGAAGAAAGACTGGAGAGAACAGGAGCTGAAGGGAAAAATGGCTCAGCCTGTAAACATGGATACTGTTCTTGGAAAGGAAACGAGTTCAGTTCCCAGCACCCAAGTCATGGAGCTTACAACTGCCTATGACTTAAGTTCCAGGAGATCTGATGGGCCATTATGACCTTCAAAAACACCTGCACATGTGTGTGTGCAAATACACGTACATGAAAACACACACAAACACAGACTTAAAAATAAGGTACTTTTCACATGATTTCTCACTCTCAGCACAGTGTTCATCTATGGGTCTCCATATTGGTTTCCATCTATTTCAATAGAAATGTTCTCTAATGATGGCTGAGCAAAACAATGTTTATGCATCTAGCAGAATATATGTGAGAGTCATTTTATTGCTATGTTCCTTTAGTAGAACAGTAATATTTTCCCCTTAGGTCCCTGCCAAGAACTTGACCACCCTAGTAGTGTCAGTAATGGGTTCTGTCTCATGCAGTGAGCCTTAAATACAATCTGATATTGATTTTTTAGTCCCACAAGCTTGATGCGACTATTGTATTAGCACATTTTGCAAGCATATCACCATTGTAGATTGAAGGGTTTGGTGTTTACATTTCTGTTTTGGTAGCATGCCATCTATCATCCAGTACCATGAAATACTTGTCATGAGGTGTGAGGCTTAGGTAGGCACCAGCTTGCCTTCTTGGTATTCAGTGAGGTGTGTGTATGTTGTCTTCAGCAACAGGGTCTTATAGTCAGTTTATGGAGAGCAACCGATAGGCTTAAAATTGACCTGAGTTACTTGGAGGTTTCCATGTGCCCCCTTTGGTAAACAACTATATTAGATGTAAGCCATTCTCAGAACTTGAGGCTTCACTTGGAGATAAGAAATGTCCATTGGAGCTCTGTCTCCCCCATTAAAATACAATGATAATTTTATAAAATAAATGAAAAGAAATAATTGGTAAGATAACATAAGAAAAGCAAGAAGTTTCAGTGGAACAGGGAAGAGATATGGCCATGATCCTCCCTTAAATCAAGTCAACAGAGCCACAGTTTGATTTAGAAGGAGACATCAAATTTAATCACTTTCCTCAATTAATGACAGTGTGTTTTTACATTATACGGACTCTTGCATGCTTTCAAAAGCTTATTGCTATTCCTACAAGGGAAAATATCTTTGTGAATAATTTGCTGGTTTTTCTCTTTTTTAAATTAATTCATTCAAAGAAAGTTTCATACATGTAAATAAATTCTGGTAACGCTCACCCTCTGTGTTGTTTTATTTTTCTTCCACATCTACCGGTTCCCTGTCTGTTTCCACTTGGTCCCCATCCAAATTCCAAGCTTTATTTTACTGTATTTATACTGCGTATACCTGGGTGTAGGTATGATGCTCTTTACTGCAACTTTGGTAACTCTAGAGCAGCTACATCACTGAGGACAATGTCTTCCTGTCCTCCAGAGTCCGTGACCTGCCATTAGCTACAGATGGTGGTGGAGGGACCTGTGATCCCCTCCCCATCACTGACTGAATGTCCTTGTCATTTAATCTCCTTAAGTGTTAATGTAAAATGACAAAGGAAAATGTAATATTAGTTGGAGATAAACTCAAGAAAAAACTTAAAAAAAAAACTTCATGCAAGTTGTGCTGATGAACCATCATATAGACACCATAGTTTTAAAAAATCACAAAGGTTAGGCAAAAACAGAATTTGCATTGCCCAATAACTTGTAAAATCAGCTGAATGCTCATTTTATGAATCTCCCTTCTTGGGTTCCACCTCAATGATTTTCACTCACTTAGCTTCATTGAGCCGTGAAATATTCTCCCCAGGCACACAGGGCTCGCTAGAATTTTCCTTCACAAAATATTGATTTCATGATTAAACTTTCTATCAGATAAGAACTCAAGGACTGAGCCTTAGACTTTCTATATTGTCCCCTATTTCTAGTTCGAAAATGTCTGAAAATTGTCTATTTCCATTAATGAAATATAGAGATAATGTTCTATCAGGAGGAAGATTGGATTTACTCCCTAATCCCTGTGGCTCACAAGTAGCTAGTATTTTGTAAAATTTGTGATTATATTAAATACTGGAACTTCATAATGATGTGCCCACATATTCTTATTTACACATTAGAAAGCTAAGCCTGAAATTGATCAGGAGTAAGGTTGAGGCACAACTCTCTAAGAAAATTCCAATCGCTGTCTTTCAGGCTGTTATAGTTGTCTGTTCTCCATAAACACACTATGCTCATAAAGCATGAAGTTGCTAATTTTAACATACAAAATCCAATACAATAGAGGTACTAAATAAACTCTAGGTTGGGATCCATTTTAGTGACTCCCCTAATTAGATGTTCAGGAACACTAACTCATGAGAGCCCTTTCTTTATCTCAAAGTCTTGATAACTCCAGACTGTCCATGACACAGCTGATCACCAGAAATAGAAGGTAGCAGACATGTGTTACTCTAAGTGACCAATGATGGGACAGGACGTTACAGTAGTAGGAAGCTTACAGAGGACTTTTATCCCTCTTCCATCAACATTTGTCAAGATCCGGGACATCTGGCACACTGAGAGATGCTAGGAGAGAGTCCCACCCTCACTCAGCAACAATAACAGAAAAGACGGTCAGCATTAAATTCACGAAGGATTCTAAGATTTCATAAACTCTACCTTACAACTTTCAACTTTGGAGAAACTCTAACTGAATTTAGATTCAAGTTAAATTCTAATTATTTCCCTAAATGTGATCAAACTTCAAAGTTTGTCACTGACTCATTACATGAAGAAAGGAAACACAAATTTGTAATGTGATGTGGCATTTGATATAACTGTTTAAACATTATTATCATTCATACATTGTGGTATTTACATTCAAATTTATGTTGACTGACCATACAATCTGTCATCCAAACTGATCGATTTTTTGAAGTAAAAGAAGATGAAAAAAGTCTCTAAATCAGCTATCAGGATTGTCTTGAGAGAACCGGAATATGCAGCGAAGACACCGAAATTCATGTGTGATGAGTTGGCACAGCAGAACTTTCCCATTCCCAGGAATTTCCAATAAGATGATCATCTCATGCTTGTTTGATTGTTTTCAGTAGCTCGTTGTGTCAGTACCACTGTGGCAGAAAAGGACTAAAAACAAATAGCATTTGTTCATCTACCGTCAGGCGCCCATATGTTTACTGTAGTGATATTTTTTTTTTGTGTGTGTGTGTGTGTGTGTGAGTGTGTGTGTGTGTTAACAAATAAAGCTTGCCTGGAGGGCAAGAACTAAAGCACTAGAGTGCAGAGGTAAGCCACGAGAGGTCAGAGAGTAGTGGCACGCACCTTTAATCCCAGAAGTTGGGAGCTGGGCAGTGGTGGCCCACACTAGGGAGGTGGAGACAGGAGTGATATGGCTGGGCAGAAAGAAAGGAATACAGGGCAGGAGGAGACAGGAACTTACTGCAGCATGAAGTTTGGTGAAGACAGATGGATTCTGGAGATGCCGTCTCAGGACAGGATCGCCCCCTTGATCTGATCATTGGTGAAAGAACTCTCTAATGGCTGCCAGCTTTGCTTTTCTGATCTTCGGCATTAACCGCTATATCTGACTCTAAGTTTTTATTATTAATACAAATGAAAATTTAGGTTACAGTTTATTTTCCCACAATTTGCATACTTTAGATATCCAAAGAACATCTGTTTTGTCTTTTCTCCTAAGTTTTATTTCTTTATTGCACATCCTGTATAGACCTAAGTTCTAAGCTTCTTATGGCAGGGTTTTCATTTTCCTGAAACATACCATGAGTATATGAGAAAAACACTTATCAGTAATGTCCTGTTGATCCAAAAATATGTTGAAATATAGTAAGTCTCATCACTTAAGAAGTAGAGGAAGATGAATCTCTGTGAACTCAAGGCTACCATGGTCTGTAAAGAAGTTCTAGGCCAACCAGGGCTTCCAGTAAAATCCTGTCTCTAAAAATAAAAGTGAAAACGAAATGGTGTAGTCTGATCAAACAGGAGACTATACACCTGGAGCCTAGCACCTTGGCATCTACCAGAAATATTTCATGATCTAAGGGACCCCACTATAAACATGTGGAGCCTTAGGACACATTTGCTAAAAGAAGAGAGACTCGCAGCATGCATCAATGTAAAGGGATTGGAGCATGTACTTGATCTTGTTTTTACTGGTGAAAACTATATTTTCTTCAACTCTCTCTCATTGTCCCCTTAAGTTATACTATTAAAAAAATCACCTTCAAATTTAAAATGAACAAGGAAGCAAGTGGGTTATTAAAAATAAATGTGTCTCTTGTTTATGCTATGTGGTCAATTCATACATTTTACTTGTATCCCCCCGAGGTACACAGGTTTCTAGAGATTTTGTCTTGACTTATGCTTCTATGATTCCGTTAAACAAGGAGAGGGAAATGTTGAAAGATTTACAATTTCTTAAATTTTCTCCAAGGAGATAGTAAATACCATACATCTTTCATATTTTATTGACCAGGAGAATTATGTTTCTATGCCTAAGTTACAGAGGTACAAAATGGGCAGGTCTTCCACAGAAAAGGTCCCCAAACAGCACATTCAGTTGACTTGATCTTAGTTTAACCACATGCATCTTCTTGACATTGTAATCAATAGTTTTATCCTGTGAGGCTAATCATAGATATGAGAGCTTTCTTATTTTCATACTGTCCTATTGTTTTAGGGTGAATCAGTGGTCATAGAGCTAAGATAAGCATTGTTATTTTCCAAAGGTAATGTCAAAGGCAGAATCTGAACTCATGAAGACTGAATGGCTGCTGTAAAGTCTGTTTTCATTTATTGTTTGTCATGGGATTTGGACTCAGTTTTGAGAATGTAGATAAAAGCCTGTCATTGCTATCTCTTAGCATCTAATTAAGTACATAGCTCAATGTTTTTCCATTAAGGGGGCTGTCGCAGTTAGGACCACATTGTGTGACCATTAATCAACCAAGGATCAAGTATCAGACAAGTAGAGACAGATCTATGTCGTGGGGGCAGGACAAATGTTCATATAAAATAATTTACGGGAGTTCAAGACAGTTAGCCAGCTCTACCCACTTGTCATACCTAAACTCACACCTGTGTCTTGGTATAGGCTTTTTTGTGGTCCTGCATGGCATCCCCTCTTATTTGGATAGGTAAGAGACAGTGTTTTGCATTTCATCTGTTCAGTCCCAGTGTTTTGTGCATCTAAGGAATTTTATGGAGCAGTAGTTGACATGCTTGAAGTACTGTTGTAAAGACTGAGGTTTGAACCTTCAGAAACCCACACAAACATTGGATGGGTATGACCCCTATTTGAAATTTCAGCCTCTAAAGTTAAAGTCGGGAGATCCACAGAGTCAGTTAACTAGCATATTAGCCATATTGATGGATTCTGGGTGAGACTGCGAGAACCTGTCTTAATACAGTTGAATAACATTTAAGATGATTCCTAACACCAACTCTTGGTCTCCATACGAACTGACACACATGTGGCAAGCCAACACATGTACCCACACACATGCAAAACTTGAATACACTTAACACACACACACACACACACACACACACATGAATAAAAAGAGAAGGTTTTAATGCTATAAAATCTGTTCTGTCTGTAGATAGATTCATTGTCTCTGCTTACTTCAGTCTCTCTTCTTTGGGATATTTGTAATGAACACTGTTAATTTAATTTATTAAACTCCCTAGTTTGCCTGATGCTCATTAAGGAGTCCCAGATTGAGATAATAGGAAGGAACAACTACTTTAGCTGTACTTCTGAACCAATAGTCATCTGTGTTTTTCAGAACCTGCTTTTGGCAAAGGCACATTTCAGTGCCTCGTAACTCCATCAGCACTGGTATATTTCACCACTTTTCAGAAGAACACCATTTTGGTCCATGTGGTGAACCCTTTGGGGGAGGGTATATTTTGAGATCTCCCAGTATAGAGAAATGGACCAAGTCTAATAAGGCTGAAGGGGCAGGCCGCTGGAGGAGTCTAATAAGGCTGAAGGGGCAGGCCACTGGAGGAGTCTTTGGTGCTAGTGCCTCCCTCCCTGAGGTGGTCAACAGTCATGTTCTGTAGGACCTCGGGAGTCTTTGACTTGCATTTTCGAAGGCCAGTAGCCCAAATTACAAACCAAAGGATATCTTGCACAATGCCACATAAGTTCTAGGGTTACATAGTTGCTAAAACAATGCAAAATTACTTTCTAGTCTGCTTAGACTTCACAACAGAACACTCTAAAATCTTCCTCTATTAAAATCTGTTTCTACTCTGAGGGCCCTTCACCATAGAGCAATAGCTCTCAACCTTCCTAATACTATGATGCTTGAATATAGTTCCTCATGTTGTGATGATTCCCAATTATAAAATTATTTTTGTTGCTATTCCTTAACTGTAATTTTTTTATTTTTGTAAATCTTAGGTGAACCCTGTAAAAGGGTCCCCCAAAAGAGTTGTAGCTATGGGTTGAGAGCCACTGCTATAGAGACTCTAACCTTTTACCAATTCTCTTACTTCTTGGAATCTCTATATCATCCATGTTGGCTATAAATATCCAATAGATTCTGAAGCAAAGAGCTGGTATTGCCAATTCTAGACTACAGACTGGTAAGTGGGGCTCTTTCTTGCCACATGCTGGGCTTTCCATACACTAGTGATTCTTACAAACTCTAAACCCATTGCCATCTACCAAGCTGCATTATGTAGTTTTGTGACACCTGTACTGCACTAACTTAACATAGCTACCCAGGCCTTCTGAATATAGGATGGGCACATCTGCTACTCATGGCATAATCCTCCTGCAAGAAGCAATGGCTTCCTATGTTCTCAGTCCCCATCACATATCATGTGTTAGAGAACTTGAGATCCCTTGGCTGCCTGGGAAGCCCCTTGTGATTAATTAAGAACAGAAGCTGCAATTATCTTTGTCACCATTATTAGCCAAGTGGCTCACTAGTATGCCGATGCTTCCCTTCCCATCACTATGATGTCCCTGATAAAGTAAGGACACCAGGGTACCCGAATTAGCCAACATTCATACATTTTTCTAGAGTTTGGGCTAAAACACTCCAATAATCTTGCCTTGATATCTCTAAACAATAAATCAATGTCACACATGTCTTCTTACATAGTGAGATCATAGTGCAGGCCTTACAAGAGCAAGTGTCATCCCATTTTGACTTTCAGATCACTAACAGTAACCAGAACTTACATTTTAATTTTGAAAGAACTTGGAGAGGACACTCACTGAACTCTTATCTTCTCAATAAATCCCAGGTAAGCAAGGTAATTGGAATATTAAATGAGTTTTTGAAAGAACTCCTCTTTAAGTTAGACATGATGAGTCCCAAAATAGCCTTTTATCTCTTAGTGCAGGTTTACTTCAATGGCTCATTTCACCCTGAATTTACAGAGAAACATTCCCATTTCTCCTGCTTACATTTGGAAAATATCTCAAATTCTTTATCTCTATGTGTGCAGTCTCATTTTAAACAAATCTTGCTGCTAGAAATGACATCATCTAACATGAATACAAAAGTTCTCTTTTACAGTACCTAAGCTCAAAATAGAGTTTTGTTCAGACATTCTATACCATTGATTCATCTATATTCACAACAATTTCAATAAGACTTTTCCCCCATACACTATACCTTATCATTATCCTTCACATGTCACACATGATGTTAAACTAAAATATAATTTGCAAGTGAACAACTTTTCCTTTTTCATAATACAGAGCTTGATGGCTGTGACAAATGCATGCCTTCACATACCTATCATCAACATCAAGGTATAGGAGATTTAATTCCAACACAAAATTCCTTTGTGCCCAATTGAAGTTAGTGTAAGTCCTGTGAATCCTGATGTTGTTTCTTTTCTTTTAAGAATGTCATTCACATCAAATCACTCAATAGATTTCTCCTATATTCAGAGGCATGAAAGTTTTTAAAACTAAATATTTATTGCTTTATGTTGAAAGATGTTACTTTCAACTTTTCTGAAGTCAAACATATTTTAGCAATATGATCAAGGGCTATTTTTAAATCAAAGTAGACTTTGGAAGGTTTGTTTACATTGTTCAATATGTATGGAAAACAATCACTGCTAGAGCAAATACTGAAAAGGAAGTTTAACACATCAGCTGTCTTAAAATTTTTTTTGAGGATTTGGCAATCTCAAGCAGCATGCTGGCACTTTGCTTTTTTGTTTGTTTGTTTTTCAATCACATAAAGGTGGCAGTTTTCCTGGTGCTGGATTGTTTTCTTGAGATTAGCATTTCATAGAAAGGGAGATAACATCTACATATCAAATGAGACAGTGAGATCTTCCCTCTACCCACACACCAGGAACTGAGTTTATCCAAAATCTAGTACCAAACCTGCATCTGGGACCTACAGGTTATTACAGAAATTTGAAAAAGTTAAAAAAAGAAAAAGAAATACTGAATTTAAAATACACTGTATATGGCACAAATATTCATTAAATAATACAACTAATAGCAGTGGGGAAGACACAGTGAGGCAGGGTAAGAAACTTAGAAAGTCCATTTCTTACTAGGCCATGAGTTAATACGACTCTACAGATATGTCATATAAGCATTACATATCAGTGTTGATTATAAACATCACAGCTAAGAAAAAAGGAAGGTTTAAATGAATCTTATAGTGTTAGATTAAAGTCAGATGTCTGGATGTGAAATGATGAACTGTAATAAGCTGGAGATTGTAATGCATATATAAATAGTCGGGCATGTGGTAAACGGCTGAGAAATAGACACATAGAAAGAAAGGATCAGTGTTTAAGTGGTATGTACTTGACACTCACACATTTTTAAATTTCCATCCCATCCACAGAGAGGCCCTTGATTTCTGTGCTGAAATCAGTACACATTTAACTTTGAAGTTTTGACCATTGTATTGATGCTAAGAAATTGGTATTAAGAGAGGTTAATACAGGCACACATATCTATACATTTAATTACACACACAGCGTAAACTAAAATGTGGACTCTTGTAAGTAATGCATCATAATGTATAACCTAACAAACATAGGTTGTAAGCAGTTCAGGATTCAGTATATTTAACCAGTGTGGTTTTACATGTTATATCTTAAGTAACCCTATGCTATTT
>LOEQ01014960.1:1508-16053 GCA_001685075.1 Bramus lutescens
TGAAATCAGGAACAAGACAAGGTTGTCCACTCTCTCCATATCTATTCACTATAGTTCTTGAGGTCCTAGATAGAGCAATAGAACAACAAAAGGAAATCAAGTGGATACAAATCAGAAAGGAAAAAGTCAAACTCTCACTATTTGCTGATGATATGATAGTTTACATAAGTGACCCCCAAAATTCTACCAAGGAACTTCTACAATACATAAAAACTTTCAGTACTATAGCAAGATACAAGATTAACTCAACAAAATCAGTAGCCTTCCTTTACACAGATGATAATTGGGATGAGAAAGAAATCAGAGTAACATCATCCTTCACAATAGCCATAAATAGCCTAAATATCTTGGAGTAACTCTAACCAAACAAGTGGAAAACTTGTAAGACAAGAACTTTAAATCTCTAAAGAAAGAAGTTGAAGAAGACACTAGAAGGTGGGAAGATCTCCCATGCTCTTGGGTAGTTAGAATTAACATAGTCAAAATGGAAATCATATCCAAAGCAATCTACAGATTCAATGCAATGCCCATCAAAACTCCAGAAAAATTATTCACAGACCTTGAAAGAACAATATTCAACTTCATATGGAAAAGCAAAAAACCCAGGATAACCAAAACAATCCTGTACAATTAAAAAAAAAAACTTCTGGAGGCATCACAATTGCTGACTGCAGTACTGAAAATAGCCTGGTTTTGGTGCAAAACAGACAGGAGTGGTGTGGGAGGTTCTTCTGCCTATGTGTTGATTCTATTGGTTAATGAATAAAGAAACTTCCTTGGCCTGTGATAGAGCAGAACTTATGTAGGCATGGACAAGTGAACTGAATGCTGGGAAAAGGAAGGTGGAGAGGGAGACACCGTAGAGCCACCAGGATCAGGCATGCTGAATCTTTGCTGTTAAGTCACTGACACATGGTGATACACAGATTAATAGAAATGGGTTAAATTAAGATGTAAGAGTTAGGCTATAAGAAGCTGAGGCTTATGGGCCAAGCAGTGATTTAATTAATATAATTCTGTGTGATTATTTGGGGGCTAAGCTAGCTGGGCAGCTGGAAAGAACAAGTGGCCTTCATCAACAAATTGGTGTGTCAACGTGGTGGACTAAATCCATGTAAAACCTAAGAAAGCTTAAAATGGACAAAAAAAAAACCCAAAGAACAGAGTGAAGCATAGTTTGGTAGCAGCATTTTCTTGGGTGTGCTCTGTTTGCTGGAGGCAGGCAGAGGCATGGAGAGCATTTCCTGCTTCAGCCATAGCAGGAAAAATGCTGTGTGGTTTTAAAGCATGGCTTCCTTGGCTGTGCCACTGGTAATGAACCATTTCGAGGGCATTTGTGGGCCCTGGTGTTTGCCCACTCAGAGTTAGGAGGAAAGTAGCTGAGACCATGCCCATGGCTCAGTGCTCCTTGCCTGGGCAGCTGGCGGGATCAGGTCTACTAGGCTTGCACAGGTGGGAGAACATGGAGGATTCATGCTGCCGTACACAAAAAAGTTTCCAGGCTGTTTAGTGCTCTGTGTGGCAGATTTGGCTGTAATTCAAATAAAAAGGGTTTATGTACTGCACGCTCATTCTCGGGGTTGGCGCACTGAGCACGGCTCCTGCCTGGAAGCCCCAGTGCTAGCACTGGTGGTGCTTCGACCATTTTAAAAGTGGAGAGAAAGGTGGAGCCAGCATCCAGAGTAGCTGCAACCAAGATGCTTACCATTTTAAAAGCTCTTCGAGAGGGTAGAGAATTACAGGTAATGCAACATGGACAGATTCAGACATAAAAGAACTCTAAATGGATCAAAGTGTTGGCTAAATGTACACAGGCTTGGGAGAGAGAGGAAAAAGAGCAAATACAGTTGGAAAAGAAGTAAATCATTTTTTAAAAGTCTTTAAAGAGACAGAGTACAAACAGTCATAGGTTAAAAGGAATAAAGAAAAATAAGCCTTGTAAAGATGGAAAATTCACAGTGAGTCTGGATTATGTATATTATTGTGTTTTCTTTGAATTTTTTTGACTGTGAAGGAGCTAAGTACAGAGAGACATTTCTTTGTACAGGCTGATAAGTTAAACAAGCATATATGTTCTAAGGTATCTTGATTCTGAAATTTAAGTCTAAGGATATGTTGATTTGGAAAAGAGGTTTTTCTTTTGTTTTCATAGAAGATGAGAACTTGTGGATTGTTTCAACACCAATATGGTATGATGGAACAAGACTCCCCCAAAACTTTGCTGTCAACACTCCCACAAAGAGATTACTTTGCCCAATAAACAGCAGGAAAAAGTTTGGACAGGACTGTGCCCATATTTCCAAATATTGTCTATAAATGTTTGTTTACAATTAAAGGGGGATATGATATAGATATGAATGATGTGAATTTGTATGTATCATGGTTTATTAATACAAACTTAAGGTCAATTTTGTTATATGTATATTTCTACTCTTGATTAAGGTATAATGTTTGTGTGGCTCATTTAAAAAATTAATGCATAATTAAGAAATATAGGTTAATAGATAGTCATCTATAAGAGTAAAGTTTATAGTCATGCTAGTTAGGTTTTCTAGATATATAGCAATGTATTTCAGATGGATAGGCATTCTTCAAACCTTTCAAAGACTACAGAATATGACATTTAAAATGTTTTAGTAAATTAGGACTTTTCATGACATGAGACACATCTGTTCCTGGCATCACCAGCTACTCCAAGAGGAAGATGGGCATTGAAGAGTCTCCTTATGGAGTTTGCTAGACATTTGAGCAAGAAACTGCTTTTGCTAGGATATGCAGAACCTGTAGAGAAATGGCTGCTGAACTTGCCTAAAGGCGAGATGATCCTTTGGATTTCCAACTTTATGAAAAGTCTGTGAGACCTTCTGAAGGATAGAGAAGAAAGTAAATAAACTGTCTTTGAAATTTCCTGCTTCATAGAAAAGTCTGCTGAATACTATGGGCCTATAGACTGAAGATGGGTGCCCCAACAATACAAAAGAACTTTGGGTGACTGTCCAGGTAGCAAGATCTCTCTGTTAATTCTAGAGTTTTGGAAGTTGTTTACAATGTACTTCTTGTTTACTTAGGTAATATTATATCCTTCTGGAGTGTTTGACAGAGTTGAAGATTAGATAGATAGTTATAGTTATAGTTTTCCTTAGTTATAATAAAAGATTAAGTAAATAGAAATATTATAACTGTAATTCTTGCTTGATACCTTTTTTGTTATATGTAATTTTATGATGATAAATCCTTCTTTTTTGTTTAAACAAAAAAGGAGAAATGATGTGTGAAATCCTTCTGTCTATGTGTTGATTCTAATGGTTAATGCATAAAGAAATTGTCTCGGCCTGTGATAGGGCAGAATTTAAGTAGACAGGGACAACTGGACAGAATGCTGGGAGAAGGAAGGTGGAGAATGAGCCACCACGGAGCCACCAGGATTAGACATGCTGAATCTTTGCTGGTAAGCCACTGCATGTGGCAATACACAGATTAATAGAAATGGGTCAAATTAAGATATAAGAGTTATCCAATAAGGAGCTAGAGCTAATGAGCCAAGCAGTGATCTAATTAATACAATTTCTGTGTGATTATTTTGGGACTAAGCTAGCCAGGCAGCTGGAAAGAACAAGAAGCTTTCACCAACACAGGAGGACAATTGATACTAAATCAAAGACCCAGATATCAATCCAAACACCTACAAGCACCTGACTTTTGACAAAAAAGAAAAATATATATAATTGAAAAAAGAAAGCATATTCAACAAATGGTGCTGGTTATCAACATGTAGAATAATGAAACTAGATAAATATCTATCACCATGCACAAAACTCAAGTCCAAATGGGTCAAAGACCTCAACATAAAGCAGCCACACTGCACCTCATAGAAAAGAAAGTGGGATGTGTATTTGAATGCATTGGCACAGGAGACCACTTACTAAGTATAACATCAGTAGCACAGATACTGAAAGCAACAATTAATAAATGGGACCTCCTGAAACTGAAAAACTTCTGTAAAGCAAAGGACATGGTCAACAAGACAAGATGATAGCCTACAGCCCCACAACAGATAGAGGTCTGATCTCCAAAATATACCAAAAAACTCAGGAAATTGGTCATCAAAAGAACAAATAATAAAACAAAATGTTGTATAGACCTCAACAAAGAANCCTTCTGAAGGATAGAGAAGAAAGTAAATAAACTGTCTTTGAAATTTCCTGCTTCATAGAAAAGTCTGCTGAATACTATGGGCCTATAGACTGAAGATGGGTGCCCCAACAATACAAAAGAACTTTGGGTGACTGTCCAGGTAGCAAGATCTCTCTGTTAATTCTAGAGTTTTGGAAGTTGTTTACAATGTACTTCTTGTTTACTTAGGTAATATTATATCCTTCTGGAGTGTTTGACAGAGTTGAAGATTAGATAGATAGTTATAGTTATAGTTTTCCTTAGTTATAATAAAAGATTAAGTAAATAGAAATATTATAACTGTAATTCTTGCTTGATACCTTTTTTGTTATATGTAATTTTATGATGATAAATCCTTCTTTTTTGTTTAAACAAAAAAGGAGAAATGATGTGTGAAATCCTTCTGTCTATGTGTTGATTCTAATGGTTAATGCATAAAGAAATTGTCTCGGCCTGTGATAGGGCAGAATTTAAGTAGACAGGGACAACTGGACAGAATGCTGGGAGAAGGAAGGTGGAGAATGAGCCACCACGGAGCCACCAGGATTAGACATGCTGAATCTTTGCTGGTAAGCCACTGCATGTGGCAATACACAGATTAATAGAAATGGGTCAAATTAAGATATAAGAGTTATCCAATAAGGAGCTAGAGCTAATGAGCCAAGCAGTGATCTAATTAATACAATTTCTGTGTGATTATTTTGGGACTAAGCTAGCCAGGCAGCTGGAAAGAACAAGAAGCTTTCACCAACACAGGAGGACAATTGATACTAAATCAAAGACCCAGATATCAATCCAAACACCTACAAGCACCTGACTTTTGACAAAAAAGAAAAATATATATAATTGAAAAAAGAAAGCATATTCAACAAATGGTGCTGGTTATCAACATGTAGAATAATGAAACTAGATAAATATCTATCACCATGCACAAAACTCAAGTCCAAATGGGTCAAAGACCTCAACATAAAGCAGCCACACTGCACCTCATAGAAAAGAAAGTGGGATGTGTATTTGAATGCATTGGCACAGGAGACCACTTACTAAGTATAACATCAGTAGCACAGATACTGAAAGCAACAATTAATAAATGGGACCTCCTGAAACTGAAAAACTTCTGTAAAGCAAAGGACATGGTCAACAAGACAAGATGATAGCCTACAGCCCCACAACAGATAGAGGTCTGATCTCCAAAATATACCAAAAAACTCAGGAAATTGGTCATCAAAAGAACAAATAATAAAACAAAATGTTGTATAGACCTCAACAAAGAAATCTCAACAGAGGAATCTAAAATGGCTGAAAGACATTTAAGGAAATGCTCAACATCCTTAATCAGAGAAATTCAAATAAAAACAACTCTGAGATCCCATTTTACACCTGTAAGAATGGCTATAATCAAAAACACTGATTACATCTTATGCTTGAGACGATGTTGGGTAAAGATTGCTGGTGGGAGTGCAAACTGGTATAGCTCCTTTTGGATATCAGTATGGCGATTTCTTAGGAAATTATGAAAGAACGTATCTCAAGACCCAGGAATATCACTTTTGGTTATATACTTTTGGGTATATACCCAAAAGATGCTCAATAATGCCAGAAGGACATGTGCTCAGTTATGTTCATAGCAGCATTGTTTTTCATAGCCAGAACTGGGAAATAACCTAAATGCCCCTCAATCAAAGAATCAATAAGTAAAATGTGGTACATTTACACAATGGAGTATACACAGTAGATAAAAATAATGACAACTTGAAATTTGCCGGCAAATGGATGGAACTAGAACACATCACATTGAGTGAGGTAATCCAGACCCAGAAAGGCAAATATCATATGTTCTCACTCAGAAATGACTTTTAGACATAAAGCAGAGAAAAACCAACTTACAATTTACAATTCCAGAGAACATAGACAAAAATAGAACCCTAAGAGAGACATGTATGGATCTAATCTACATGGGAAGTAGAAAAAGACAGATCTCCTGAGTAAATTCAGAGCATTAGGACCAAGGGCAGGTGTAAAAAAGTGGGGGATAGAAAGGAAGGAAAGTGGGGAAAAAACAATAACAAACAATAGAAATTTTTTTAAAAAATTGACTAAAGACTTAAACATACAACTCACCAAATGTCACATACAAATGACTAGTAACAAGCTTTTTTTTAAAGGGTCCAAATAAAGGGAACAAAACAGAGGTTCAAAATGCTTTCATGGAGAAAAACAGAAGAAAATTAGATATTTAGAGGCACAATGTTACCTTATTTAGAATTCATAAAAAATAATTGAATATCACACTAAAACATCACATCTATCTTCAAGAAAGATAAATATTAAACTAATGCCTATTTCTGTGGTGGGCAAACTGAAGGATACCAAATACAGAAAAATAAAAGTAAAGTGAGAAAATTGTACAATATGTTAAAATACCTCTTAGTATGACATTCATTATTCACTTGACAGTTCCAATTGCACATAATCTTTGCATAAAAAACTGGTTTATTCCAAATACCCAAGGTGCCTGCTGCATTTTACATAGAAGTCAAATGGGGATTGCTCTCTGAAACAAGAGCTTTGCAGAAAATGGTTATAGTTTACACACTGAGAGGCAATAAAAAGACACCACATTAAAAACATTTTCCACGTTGTTCTTTGAATGTGAACATTTGGTGTTTAAGAATGTAAACTGATATTTAAAAGAGGATATATGGCACTAATTTGTCTTAAATTTTCACTTTCATTCCAGTTACTAACAAATTCAAACCTTGTCAAGCTATACACTCTGCTTTCTACCATTGACTGTTAATCTAGTCAGCCTAAAGGTGCTTGTCTTTTGAAAGGAATTTCAGATTTGTCATCATAGATAGATAGGTAGGTAGGTACGTAGATAGATAAGTAGACAGACAGACAGACAGATAGATAGACAGGCAGGAAAGCAGATGATAGAGATATTCCCTGACAATGAATTAAGCTTGGTTGGCTAATAAGTAACGGTGTGTAAATTGTGTGTTACATAAATTCTGTTTTTAAAGCACAAATTCAAGAACAGTCTTTCATGGATGCTAGGAATATTCATGAATAGAATGAAGCAACCAAAATCTGTCTGCGCTCTTCCTTGCAAGCAAGAAATGGCATGGAAGAGTCTAAGTGTGTTTACATAACCAGAAAATGAATAAAATAGTTGACAAAATCTGGTTAGCAATGTAATTATAGACACTAAAATCATAAAACACTGTCTACACCTGTCTTTCTCTTCCCAAGGTGTCATAATTAGGTCTTCTACATTCTCTGTAACAACAAGAATATGGAAAGAAAATAAAAATTCAAAGCAGATTAGGTTTCAGTGTAGATTTGGATTTTATGATTGTATTATCTTGCAGTTTTTTCTTATGCTTTGTCTATCCTCAGCATTTATGGAACCAAAATATACAAATATTAAATATATCTAGATGCTTTACTAGAAAATATTCAAATTTATAACACTATTATTTAAATACATAACAGAGAAAATGGCGAGAATCTCCTTCAGTCCTCTGGTATCCAACAACTCAAATGCAATTATGAACGAGGCACACATTTTTCTTTTAGGATCACCTTCACTAGGAGTTTGAATGCCATGTAAAAAGGAAAACAACTATTTACATTTTGAGGAAGTGTTTCATCAAGAAACAACTTACATATTTTTCTTGATTTCCTCAATTTTAAGCTTAAAGAAACTTATTTGTATTGCATTACTGTATTTCTAAAACTGTTACACTTTTCCCTTGCCAATGGTAACAAATGAAACACTGGAAATATAGAAAATTTGTTTTAGGTTTTTGAAAATACACAGCAGAAATTCGTGACAGTATGCTTATTTCTTTAACTCAGTAGAAGAATGTTAATAAATTGAGAGAGCTATTTATGTCTAATGTAATGTTTACACAAACACAATTATTGTGGGACTATATGCATCATGCAACAATGTTACAGATATGGCCATACATACTAAGTATAATTATGAGATGAATATACAACCATGCTCTGTATTTGTACACACATATTTTATTGAAATGTGTTTATTTATCACAAAAGTAGCTATAAAATCAACCGTAATTACAAAATTAACTGTAATTCTATTTAGCTCAATAATAAGCAAATGGCATCACTGGTTACTTGGAAGATTTCTTGGATACAACAGTATTATGTGACAATATTCAACCAGGTTTAGGTTTTACCCTTCATTTTCAACTGTTATATCTTAAATCCTGAATTCTATAAATATACTACCTCAGATTACATAATAAGGTGTGTTCTCAGAGCTACTTGAAATTAGAGAAGTGACCATATCAGTCATGCAAAAATGTATGATTTTTGTGTATGTAAGAAATTTCCAACCTTTTTAGGTATTCTCTAAAAGACAAGCACTCACTACATTAGCATCTGGGACAGAAGATCCACTCTGAAACAATCAACACCACGTCCACACCAGATGAAACTCAGTAGAGAATGATTTTCTTGTATGTTAAAATTATTAACCTCAAAATATGAATAAAATAATAACGGTTTTGGCGCTCCAGTCCCAACTTTTGTGAAACATTTGGCATTTGCCATTATATTTTATTCTTAATTTTAGACTATTAAGTATCACCCAGATCCTTTTAAAAGAATCTATTATGAACTCAGAGTACTCATGAGTTAAACAAACAAAAAGACATATGTAATAAATAGTTTGGAAATACACCATTATTTCATATAAAAATTATATCTCATTCACATTTATTAAATTGTATCAATATTTTCTTTGTAGATTTACAACATGATGAAAAAGAATTATTAAGAATGTAGTTTGTCCTTTCTTTTCTGTTAAATTCTACTATATCAAGTATTTCATTCTAACCCAGACATTTACCAATAATTAGGAAGTTATTATACTTGCTTTGTATAAGGAGAACACCAGGATTAAAAGATAAAAACTTGGGCTGGAGGAAAGTTCATTGGATAAAGAACTCAGCACACAAAATAACGACTTGATTTTGGATCGCCAGAACTTATGTGAGACAAGACACTCTAATGATAGTTTCTAACTCAGCAATTCCACGAGGAGATGAGAAACAGAACAGGAGACTTCCCAGAAGCTACCCCAGCAAACAGTTCCTTACAGAAGGATGCTTGTGGTCCAGCACTGAGGCTCTCATCTTCTCTCCACATATGCCCTGTGGCCCACACGTGCATACAGAGACTCTACACGCACACATACACTCACACGCAGGCACGGCCATGGGCATGCGCGCACACACTCATAGAGGCACACACACAAACACACACACACGTGCATGCACATGTGCTCTTGCAGAGAAAAGCAAAGACTGAGAGGAAGAAACCAAGAGAGAGAGCCAAAGGAAAGAGGGAGACAGGCATTAACTGGCTTATTCAAAGCAGAAAACAAGGTGGGACACATCTTCACGCAGATTGCAAAACTATTCCCTTAATCTCTCTAATACTTTCATCTGTCTTTTGGACTCCTCCTGCCTAATAAGATTACCTATGAAGTCCATTTTGTCTCTCCATTGTGACCCTCTATTGTCCTCCTTTGTTTGGCTAGTCTTTTGCCTGGGGCCCTGTTTGTACTCACTTTTGTGATTCCCATGCTCCACTGCCTTTCACCTAAAAGGCGAAAAGCAGCTACTGGGGGAAGGTACAATTCACTCGCAGCATACACACCCATGTCTGTGTTTAACACCAGCTGCCTGGAAAACGGATGTTCACGTAGGAACCTAAAACCCAGCAAAGCAAAGAAATCAGTGAAATTTTAACTTTTAAGCAAAAGAGTCATGGTAGAAAGAGGCCTCAAAAAAAAAAAGAAAAAGAAAAAAGTATCGATCACAGTGACTTTTAAAATCTGTTTTATGAGGAAAAATAATCCCAGGAATTGCTGCCTCAGAACAGTGGTCTGTCTACCACTGATTTTTCAATACCAGAAATGCTAATTTACCACAGCTACATCATCAATTGTGGAAGCAGTTCCCTTAGGAGTGATGTCACTGCATGGCAAGTTGGCGATTACTTGAGGAGTTATTTCAATAACTGCTCAGCTCTGTGTCTGATTTACGAAAGCGCCAATGGATTTATAACTCTGGTTATGGAAATGTATCATTGGAGATTTGCTGAATAGTGTGTCATAAATTGCAGACACCTGAGGTGTTATGGCAGAATTTGATTAGAACAGCTACTTCCATCTCTGTTTTGCCCTAGATTCACTTCTCATTATCTACTGCCAGGGTTGCCTGTTCTAAGAGAGAGGAGTGGGCTATCTGTGATAGATACTCTGCTAAAGCTGTCCTTTCTTTCGCCATCCACATGAGCTAAATTTTCTTCTAGTCAACATTTAAACATGCCAGTACAAATTAAAATAGAAACACTGTCAGAGGAAAAAGTTACCTTGGGATCATTGATGTTGTGGAAACTGGAGGATGATCTAAAACACTGAGAAACAAAGCAATAAGACTCAGTAGGACATAAGTTATTGAAGAAGACTGCAGGCTGAATGCCATCAATGTTGAGACCATGAGTTTCAATCCTGTAATTCAAACTGCAAGACACCTGGTTATTATTACAGAAGTCCAGGTATCTCTGC
The DNA here is from genome assembly GCA_001685075.1 of Bramus lutescens. Classification (NCBI taxonomy): domain Eukaryota; kingdom Metazoa; phylum Chordata; class Mammalia; order Rodentia; family Cricetidae; genus Bramus; species Bramus lutescens. The sequence continues at coordinate 12,292 of LOEQ01014960.1, forward strand.
TGTTCCTCTTTAGAAAGATAGATAATTTTCAGATGAGCGTGAAAGGGAGCTGCTTAGTATCTCCAAATTCACACAGACATCTCTTTCTAACAAATATTAGAAAATCAACTATACTGAGAACAAACACACACTAATTAGGAAAAATATATAAAATTTTACATGCAATACACCATTTAAAGAAATAAGCTTGTTCTTCCAAGAGAAAATTCACTTGAGAAAAATAAGAGGTTGTTAAGGTTCTTGATTACTAGGAAATAGTTCACGGAAACAAAATAATGTAATATTAAGAGTACAAAGATAACTCACCTTAAAACGTGGTCTCCTTTGCTCACACTAAGCAAAAACAAGTCATTCTCAAAAATAAAAGAAACAAACATTACTTCATAGGAGTAAATTATGCAAATAGTTTCTTATTCTATATAAATAAAAAAGAGAACTAGAAGCAGATTCTAGCGTAAATTCATTTTCCTTCCTTCATCTCACACCATGTACTATCTTCTAAAGAACTGTAATCTAAACCAAGCACATTTTAGAAAATTCTAGAGTCTCCCAGAGAAGATACAGAAGAGAAATACAGAAAGAAACACAATTCATTCGCAGCTATAGATTCAACTCCAAGACCTGCACCCAGCGTCTTGCAGAAATGGTGTTTATGAATATGTATTTAGACCATAGTACATTTGCTTTGCACTCACCAGTCTCGCAAATACTCATGACATGTCTATGACTCAGGTTCTACTAGCAGCCTTGTTTCACAGTGGAGAAAGCAGATTACTCAGTTGAGATGTGCTCGACCAGGGATTTAAAGCCTGTCTGCGTGGCTTCAGAGTCTGTGTGGTTTGCCCTCTGGGATGCAGAGCATAGGGGTACCATTCTTCAATTGTACCTGCTCAGAAGCTAGCAAATAATGCATCTCAGTTAAACTTCCTCTAACACACACTTCATTCATCACAGGTACCGGAACTGACATCTCAAAGTTTCTGCCACCTTCTTGGGTTAACATGAAAATGTTACATTTCAAAATTCTTAAATTATTTTATTTTTAAAATAAAACAAAACACTTTGCTGGTTGTGGGCCTCTGAGAAACATTGTGGGATGCACTAACGGAGTCCTCCAGCTGCAGCTGCATCTCTCCAGTGAAATAGTCACTGGGAAAAAAATGGGTGTGAATCTTGGGATTTATTTCTTATGACCTAAAAATTAATGGAATCTAAAAAATAAGTACAGGGCTGGGTATCTGGCTCAACCGGTAATGTGCTTCTGGGACGAGCATGTGCTTATAAGTTTTACTTTCTACTGCCCACCAAAACATCTAGGCCCAGTGGTACATGCTGTAATCTCAGCTCGGGAAGATAAGAGCCAGAAGGACCTCTGACATTTGCTCTGCAAGCTCCACCTTCAGTCAGAAACTAAAAATTAGCTAGACAGTGATGGAAGAAGAAACCTAACATTTTGCCTTCTTGCCTACACACACACACACACACACACACACACAAACTTACATATTCCCCCATTGAAATTTCAAGGTAGCAAAAAATTCAAATTACTTGGAAAAAAAGGTATACTTCATGACACACTGCAGCTCCCGAAGCCACTGGAATGAAAGGATAAGAGAAAAGGACAAAGTGATGCATGCCTTGTTTGTCAGGGTAACAGCATCTCTTCTCTAGTGAGATGTGAGTGTGAGCAATGAAAGCTGAACCTTTCCCCAACTCATGTTGGGCAAACAAAAGCCTGGTAAAAATCCTCAGCACTTAGCTACAGTGTTCAAAATCCCACAAAGGATGGGAATTCCAGCAGGGATGCTCCCTTGAAATTAGAGAACAGATTTAAAGAACTGAGTTTACCTTAACACAGACCCTTGATTGTTGTTGCTCAGTTAACTTCAAAAACCATTGAATAAAATCAAACTATTAGAAAACTCAAAGGTAGCCCACAGCCAGGTTTAGCTATCACCAAAGCACCAGTGCCTTGCTGCCCAAAGACCTTTGCTTGGAGGATCATAGCCTGTGGTGCGTGGAATGCATGTGCATATCTAGGGCTTCCTGAAGTCTACCACACTACACACAGCAGGGAAGTCCCCTAAAAATACCATCTATAGAGGTTCAGGTCTTTAAGACTAATTTTTGTAAATGCTGAAATTGTGTCAGGTGTTCTTCATGGTCTGAAATACGACCAAAACAAATGACATCAAATATCGAACTAAACTAAACTCCTTCAGGGTCACCCCCAATAATCGTTCTCAAATCCACATACTTTTTATATATAAATAAATATTCATCATATATGTGTTGTGTGATATAAGTATATGTCGTATATGTATGTGTGTATATATATGATTTTAGTATATATATTATTCTTAATCTGGTTAGTATTTAGCTAGGACTATTCTATTTTTTCCTTTTTTATTGTGTAAAACTACTTTTATGTTTAAATATATTGATCATATTCTTTATCTCCCTCAAGTCTGTCTAGATTTTCTCCCTCTCCCTACCCACCCGATTATTCTTATTCTATACAAATTGTAACAAATCTACAAGTCTATGCTCAGAAGTATATCTAAATTGAGCTACTTAAGAACTTTTTATCGTGATGATGCTGTTGTGAAAAATCATTGGGACTTGAGACTAGATAGACCTTGAACCTAGAGGAAAACTTACTACTATTGTGTTAAAGGACATAGCAATGAAAGGACTCGAGTGTCATACTGTTGTATCCACAGGTCAATAGCTCACTCAGCATTCCTGAGAGATGCTTCTTCTTACAGTAGGTGGAACTAACAGAGACCCACAACTAGACAGATTTATGGTGGCAGAATATTTGTGTTTTAATAAATAAACCTTGCCTGAAGACCAGAGGGCAAAGCGGCCATATCAGTCAGCCATTCAGGCCAAGAAGTGGTAACACAAACCTTTAATCTCAGAACTTTCCAGACAAAGAAAGAGGGATCTCTGTGAGGTCAAGGCCACCCTGGGCTACACAAGATTGAATCTGTCTAAAAGAGAAACAGAGCTCACACAAAGGTGATCCCACTACTCGGGACCACAAGCCTGTAATCCCAGCACTAGGGAGGTGGAGAGAGGGGTGATATGGCTGGGTAGAGAGAGGAATATAAAGGGGAAGAGACAGGAACTGAGTGGAGTGTCAAGTTTGAGAATTCATGGAAACAGGTTCTCATCCTTTTGGTCTGAAGACTTGGTAGAGGTAAAATTTCTCTCTAGTGGTTGACTGCTTTGCTTTTCTGATTTTTGGGATAAACCCCAATACCTCTCTCCAGGTTTTTACTATTCATGCTACACAAATTGAAGAAAATGAGAGACTGCAGGCACTCAGCTCTAAATGGAATGTCTTCATCAAGCCCCTCCTCTCAAGGCTTGCTTCTATTAGTAGGAGGAGTCAGGAAGATTGTAAAAACCAGAGGTGGTGGATATACTCTAGGAAACAGTGTCTTCCAGATACAATAGGACTGATGCACATATCAACTCACAGAGACAATGAAAGCATGCACATGGCCCAGAGGTGTTCAAGCCTGATGAGATCCCACTTCTTAGAGGACGAAGGAAACATGAGATCACACTCCTAGTCCAGAAGCTCTCTGCAACAGATACCTGCTTAAAAAGGAATAGTGAGTTTTCTCCAATGGGGTCTCACTGGGTATATTCATTTCATGGCAGGCTCCTTGTCCTGGAGAAGTTGGCAAACACAAATGGGCTTCATGATTCTCTCTCTCTCTCTCTCTCTCTCTCTCTCTCTCTCTCTCT
>LOEQ01014962.1:0-16606 GCA_001685075.1 Bramus lutescens
CTTTCTTTCTTTCTTTCTTTCTTTCTTTCTTTCTTTCTTTCTTTCTTTCTTTCTTTCTCTTTAAACAATCTTATTTTACATACCAATCCCAGTTCCCTTTCCCTTCTGTCCTTCAACTCCCCCACCTTCCCAGGCCCATCCACTTCTCAGAGAGGGTAAGGCCTCCTATAGGGAGTCAACAAAGTCTGTCACATCAATTGAAGTAGGACCAAGGCCCTCCCCCTTTATCTAGACTGAGCAGGGTATCCCTCTATAGGGAACAGGCTCCAAAGAGCCAGCTCATGAACTGGGGATAAATACTGGTTCCACTGCTAGTGGCCCCACAAATTGTCCCAAAACAAACCCAAGCTACACAACTGTTACCCACATTCAAAAGGCCTAGTTTGGTCTTATGCAGGTTCCCCAGCTGTCAGCCCAGAGTCAGTGAGCTTCCAACTTACTCGGGTCAGATGTTTCTGTAGGTATCTCCATTATGGTCTTGGCACCTTTACTCATATTATCGTTCCTCCCTCTCTATGACTGGACTCCAGAAGTTTGGCTCAATGCTTAGCTGTGGATCGCTGCATCTGCTTCCATCAGTTACTGGGTGAAGGTTCTATGATGACAATTAAGGTAGTCATCAATCTGATTTCAGGGGAAGGGTAGTTAAGGTACCCTCTCCTCTATTGCTGAGATTCTTAACTGTTTGCATTCCTTGGAATTTCCCTAGGGCCTGGTTTCTTACTAACCCCATAATTTGCCTGATTTGTTTATTTCTGACCTTCTAGGGGTGGTGCAGGACACGTGACTACTCTGTCCAGCTCATGCCATTCTTAGGTTGACACTTGTGTCTATCCAAACAGCCTCTGGCCCACTCATTCTGCACCATGCGTCTGAAATTCTCAGTTGATCGTCTCTTCTTTGGAAGACTTTTCTTCACACTTTGCTGGTAGAAAACTACCAACTGGCATGACTTCACACACAAGCATCCTGGTGTTTCCTTCCTTCCCATCCCTTCTGTTTCCCTTTCCAATAGGCTTCTGTCCTGTTATCTTCAAAACTCATCTTAAAAGAAATGGGCGGAGATTTGTGCAGACCTGGAGATACTGCCATGCTCACAGCGGCACTATTTTTCCTTTTGTAACATTAAAACTTATTTTCTAATTAATTGTTTCTGAAACAGAGGATCATGTAGTAGAGGCCAGTCTTGAACCTCTGATCCTCCTTTATCCACCTTCTGTGTGCTGAGGTTACAGGAATATACTACCATAGCATCTAGTGTTAAGATTTATTAAATTTTTTAATTAAGAATTTTATATTTGTTGTGTTTTTGCCTACACACATGTACGTGCATCATGTATGTTCCTCGTACACGTGGAATTTAGTTGAAGTTACAGATGGTTATAAATCACCATGTCTGTTTTGAGAACAGAACGTAAGTCCTATGCAGGATCAATATGTCCTCTTAAATGCTGAGCCTCTCTCCAGCCTGTTGACTTAATTTTTTAACTAATGTAAAAACACAACAATCAATTGTTCCTATTGATAAAATATTATGTAATGTTCTAAAACACATATGTTCACTGTGTAATGTTTAAATCAGGTTAACACTTCTCAAATATTTGTCATTTGTTTATAGTGAACACACTCAGGAGCTGCCTTTTATGCTTGTAAGAGATACTGTGCCTTGTCATTATCTGTAACATCCCTACTCCACAACAGCATTTTCTTGCTGTAAACTAGTCTCTTTTGTTAAGCTTTCTCCCTGAACTTGGCTTGTTGGTTTATGGTGGCCAACTTCTCAGCCTTACCCAACCACATCCACTGTGGCCACTGTGCAGCCTCACCAATGGCTGCTGAAACTGCAAATGAGAAGGTTTTTAATAATTTAATTGAATACTCCTATGTCAGCATTGTGTGAGGCTTTTGGGGGAGTCAGACAGTCTCAACTTTTGCTGCTGCTGCAATAACATCTGTGACCTTATACTACTGTGTACCTAACCTCTGCATCACTATTTGAATGAAAGCGGCTAATTCCCAAGGAGGCCCATTCTCAATTCAAGGCTCATCTTTGTACATATGCAAACCCTGTAACTTCAGCAACTGACCCTTGTTCTGATACCTGAGGCTCATACCATTTTTAAACCTGCAGTGGATGAATGATAGTGCTTTTTTCCCCCTTCTTGCTCAAACAATCTGTTTGTTCAGTTGATTCTAAGCATTATCATCTTTATAAGGGTAGAGATTTTTCAAAAGATTCTGATGAAGGATGCTAATTCAATTTTTTAGTGATGGGATATTCATTTATGGAGAGTAAGTTACTCCTCTAGTGACAATGTGTTTGTTGTTTATAAGACAGAGGGAAGATGCTAGGAATGGACCCTACAGCAAGTGTATCTTCAGAATGTAAATAGAAGGAGAAAGAAATGGTTTGTGTCATGAACACAACCACAGAAGGGACTTCTGAGATTATCAAAGTTATTTCCATGGTCACAAGGCTCAATCATTTGATGTCAATTATATCACCCTGCATTAAAGAGAATGAGTCAGACAGATAGTTAAGGGAAAGACATACTCAAACATTATTCCTATATAATGAATTTATCTTTTTAAAGTGCAGTTTGAGCCAGGTGATGGTAACACACACCTTTAATCCCAGCACTTGGGAGGCAGATGCAGGCAGATCTCTGTGAATTCAAGGCCACCCTGGTCCACAAGAGTGAGTTCTAGGACAAGCTCCACAGCTACAAAGAACAACATGTGTGGAAACATGGGTGAAATATCTAAGTCAAAATTGTCACTTTGCATGGGAAATGCATGCTTAATTTCACAAGGTTTTCCTAAGTGCCTGCATTATTTTGCGTTCTCACCTACCATGAATGAGACTTCCAGTTGCTCTGAGTCCTTCCTGACCCTCTGTGTCAATTCCTCTTTAGAATGTCTAGTGTAGAGTGCCATCTTTTGAATTTGCATTTGTCCAATGGTTAGTGATACACTCCCTCTTTGTATGTGTCTTGCACATATATTTTATGAAGTGACTTTCAAGTCTGTTTACTTTTTAAATTGGCTTGTTTTCTTTCTTTATTTAAAAAACATTTTGAGTCAGGGTCTCCCTTTGTAGTCTTAGTTGCCCTGGAACTCCCTGTGTAGAAATCTTGCCTCTGCCTAAAGTGATGGGATTAAAGGCAAGTGCAACCATGCTTGGTTTAAATTGACTAATTTGCAAAATAGGTAAGTTAAGTCTCTGAATTTTCCCAACACTTTTGTATATGTGGAAGTAACAAATGCAGTGGATAAACAAAGTAGAACTCAATTCAGAAAGAGACCGACCAGGCAGGAGCTAATGAGCCTCTCTTCCCTTTGTGGCCAATGGCAGATCTGTGCATACTGGACTAATGATGCCCATAACAAGATGTCAAGTCAATGGAAGCCACCATAATTTCCTAGGTTTTTGATTTTTAAATCTGGAGATAGCTGTGTTTCTTCTCTGACTTTTTTCCCTAGGGAGTCCAGACATGGTCTATGGTGAACTAAAGGAGAAACATAAACTATTGTATTTGGTAAAGTAAATTACTTTAACACAGTGGAAAATGACCCTTGGGTTTAAGCTGGGGTAGGAGGTGTTAAGAGCTATGTGAATATAGATTTCAAAGAACAAGCTGGTTGGAAATCAGGTAAATGTTGCCCCACAATTATTATTTCTAATATTAGAAAAAAATGAGCATAATCAGATTTTCATGTTTAAAATAGGATTATCATGTGTATATGACACAATATAAACTAATCCAGCAGTAATGCTATGTTTTGTTATAAAGAGCACGGGAATTTCCATGTTATTGGCTAGTCTATAATGATGTCTAGTATACAGTAATTTACTAAGAAGTTATTGCCTTACTGCATTTATTAAACATCATTGTGTGTATTATGTTGTCGCCATGGGAGCTACTCAAGATAATTTTAATAATCTTGTCCATTTTCCTAAAATGTATAGGAAATATAATACTATGTTCATTTTTACAAAATGGAAAAATGAGCATATGATTTTATGGTTTTTTTGCGGGGCATTCCGGACCACAGTGGGTTTTCTTTGGGAGGTTTCCCATTCACGTTACATAAACAGCTTGCACTTTGTACCTGTATAGCTTAATAGAGTATATGGCAGATAGAGTGGCTAGAGATAAAAAGATTTGGGCAGTGAAATTTGTTGAAAGTCTTTGTGAAAATAATGAGGTCATGTATTGAAAACCACCATCTTGGACTAGAAACCTGGAAAAAATGGCATAAAGCAGTTTATGGCTACAGCATTTACAAATAATTTGGACTCCAGGCTCAAGTTGAAACATATGAGGTCCCAGTTTAAGGTGCACAGCTTCGTTTCTTTCTCTTGCATTTGGCCACCAATGGTAAACACACAAATACTCTCCCGTAGTGCCTCGCTTAGTAGGCAGTCAGCACAGTTCGGTATGCTCTATGGAAATCCCAAGAGCCTAAACAATTATTTTTAGAGCAAAACATGTTCAATTTGGTTATTGTTTTGTTCTTTGTTTTGTTCTTGTTGTTTGCTTTTTGTTTGTTTGATCTCTTAAGTCTTGTGCTAAGTAGTGGTGGTACAAACATAGCTGCAACAACATTAATGTACTCTGATTTACATGGTACATTTCTGAAAATCTTCCTGCTATTGAACAAATATCTTCTTGTAAAACATATCTGCCTGTGGTAGATTGGCATAAGAATGGACCGAATAGGCTCATATATGTGGATGCTTGGTCTTTAGGGATTAGTGCTACTTGACAGGGATTAAGAAGTATGGCCTTGTTGAAGTAGGTGTGGCCTTGTTGCAGGAAATCTGTCACTGAGGATGGGCTTTGGGGTTTCAAGAGCTCAAGCCAGGCCCAGTGACTCTTTTCTCCCTGATACCTGAGGAACAGGTATAGAACTCTCAGCTCCTCCAACACCATATCTGCCTGTGTACTGACGTTCTTCCTGCCATGCCATTAACAGACTAGACCTCTGTGACTGTAAGCCAGTCCCAGTTAAATGCTTTCCTTAGAAGAGTTTCTGTGGTCATGGTGTCTGGTCACAGCAACAGAGCACTGACTATGACACTGCCCAATGGCTTTCTCATCATTGACTCTCATTTCTCATTCTAAGTATAGAAGAGAAGATGTACTGTCTCAGAGATACCGATTGTTGTGTGATGAAAGATTCTGGCGGTGAAAACCCACAAAGCTTGGTACGTGCCTTTATAACTGTCCAGGGAAGCTGAGAAGGGAAGGATTTGATCACCTTAGCTCAAGCTTATCCAACCTTGTGTTGACACAATTCAGTCTGTATAAATATGGTTTGACTGGTTTGTGCTTTCTGCTTATGTGACTTTCTCACCTTTTCTCAACATAAATTCAAGACAGGAGAAAGAACAAATCCACACCACACACACATTAAGCTTTAATAGTAAACACTTGAATGAAGAAAATTTTATGATTGAAGATGATTGGTTAAATTGAAGTCTCAAGAGAGGATCAGAAAACCAAGGAAGATTCCACATGGTGATAATACAAGGGGAATTAATTTAATAGGATTCTTAAATGGTTGTTGTGAAAATAGGCCTTTGTCTTGGCTACTAAGACTCTCAATGTTAATCTCAAATGTCAACTGAGGAAGGTAAATGATTCTATTTCTGGCACAACAATTGAGTTTTCTTTCTCTGTCCTTTAATTCTCATTTTAGTTTAAGCTTTTAATAGTCCTACCAGAAATATATTTTCCTTGCATTTTATGTGATCTCAAATTATTTTGTTAAAAGTACTAGATAAAATAAGAAAATCTTATAGTAATGAAAAGAAATTTATAACAATGGAATCTTCAGAGGCCCAGGCAGTGAGAACACCAATAAGAGATGGCTGGTCAAAACCTAGTAAGACTAGGTCAGTGAGGGAAAAGAGCCACAGGAAGGAGAGTGTCTCCTTCCATAAAGCCAAACTTCAGTTCCTATTTGCTATATGGAACTCCTTCAGAGAGATGGTACTATAGTAATTGCTTGAGTGTGCCACACCTGTGTTCTTAAGTACCCAAGGGCCATTATCCCAGACCTGACTGATAAGGAGGACCATAGCAATGACAGGTTATATACAGTCCCAAAACACATGTACAGGAAGGAAGAAAATGACACAGCTTCATTATCATTTTCATACCATACTAAATCTCTCAGCATGGGACACCACAATATAAGAAAAAAATTACTAATACTTGTATCTAATAAGGTGATGGAATTACTTCAATAGTCTTGTTTAGCCACCCAAATCTTCCCAAGGGAACTCATCATCTTGTCTAAACGAGTATCAGTAGTTCTCACTCCTCTCAGTCCATCATTTTGAACCCGTATAATCCTAGGAAACTGTTCTGTAAAGGACTAGAGGCAGAGGAGTTATAGTCAGCACTGGCAGCTGGATTTGATTTCTAGGATGGAGTTTCCAGTGGCAACGATGTCAGCAGTGTCTGTGGTAGGGTGATGAGAGCTTCATAACATTGCAAATGGGCATCAGATTTTATAATTAGCTAGCTAAGATGGTGAATTTTATGTGAGCTTTATTAACGAGAAAGTAAAACAAAGACAAAATTCTCAAAAAGGAAAGAAAAGAAAAACTTTCATGGGTATAAGTCTTTAGAAAAGCCAAGGGCTGACTTATATCACTTGTTTCTTGTATCTCTCTGCTCATGCATGGTGATAGCACAGCTTGGGGGATGTTTACCACTTCATTTTTATTAGATGCTCAGAGGAGTTAGAGATACAAACTAGAATATCTGGTGCACTCCTCTAGTTTTAGAATGTCGAAAGGAACCTTATTATGAATCACATGACTCCTAAAAACACACACGGATCTAGATGGCATTTGAAACACTTCTTATTTGGTTCTTCCTTTAATCTTGATGAAGACATTGGGCACCATCACCTTCCTTCCTGAGTTTACACCTAAGAATATTCAGTCTCATGGAGGTTGTATGTATTAAGGTCACCATACCAGTTGCAGAGCAAAGATTTCAATAGTGTTCTAGGCTTTGTTCTTTTCCACGGTATAAAGATTTCTTGAAAGAGTAACTCAGCCAAACAGCCTCTCACACATAATCACATTTAAGTTATTCATGAAAATGTTTATCTTCAAAGACAGTCCCATTCTTCCCGTAGAGATTCATTATGCCATTTAGCATTCCCTTCAAAGGTATTAAATTCCTCTTTATGTCTACATTCATTTTAAATGCCTTCCGAAGGTCTTTCTCTTTTACCTTTTTCTCCATTCAAGGGAAACTTTTAGGTATATCAACTACAGAATATGGTAGATAGGAAGGAAAATCCAGTTCTCAGATCTTTATATTCTGAAATATTCTAATATCAAATAGCTTGATGCCAGAATCATAGAACTTTAGGATCCACGCTTCATACGCACTGTGTTTGAACAGTAGCCCCTGCCTTTCATAATCAAATATTGCCATCAAATCCCCTGAGGAAGAGACTTCTTTCTTCAAAATTATATTTTCTTTAAAATGGAAAGCAACCCTTAGAAAAGTGAACAACTAATTAAAATGAATCAAAATTGTATTCCTAGATCTCAGTGATATTTTATTTTTGTATCTCCATAGATGTAGAATAATGAAAATCTATCTTAAATGAAAATTTGGCATGGCATTTTTGCATGCTTTACATAAAAGCATCTTTTTTCCTTGATTTCTCCCTTAGCCCTACTTTTTTAGTTCAAGATAAAAAAGGACAGGAAATGCACTGGAAATGGTAACTCTACTGTTAGCTAGTGCTACTCCAGTTAACAGTGTGGTAAATTTACAACGTTCTGCCTTAATTCCCAGGAAAGCTGACTTCCCCATATCTGTTGGTAAGAAAAGGTTCAACACCAAGCAAAGCACTCATTGAACGGGCTTTCCTGCCACAGAATAAAGCACAAAGGGCCATGCTGGCAGCTTCCATTGTAACTCCAGCAATGGGAATCTGAGAGAGCTTGGGAATGAGATAGACATGATGACGTTTCCTTTTATTGTGCGTTTTTGATTTCTAATCTTTGTAAACTTGCAGCCAGAGCTCCCATATAACAAAATGGGCTTCTTCAAGTCTCTAGGCATTTATCTCTACTTCTGCCCCACCTCCATTCATGAAAGAGCTAACAAGCTGTACTCTGGCCAAAAGGCAGGCGGCAGAGAAGAAAAGGGGAAAAAGCAGAATGTGTCTCATTCCAGACTCCGACTAATTGGCATCTGGATAATTAAAGGCTGGCTTTAAGAATAATCAGCCCCTAATAGAGACTCCGTGATGAACAGGGCTCAGGGAAGAGCTCTGAAAAAATTTGGAGCATTTATCAACTAGTAAAACTTCAAGGCTGTGGGCTAAAAGTGAGATAGAGGCAGATATACCCAATAGAAGAGAGGCAATTAGCAGCTAACTGACAGCCGCAAACGGTCTAATAGTTGAAGGGTAAAAAAAAAATCTATTTTCACTTCTAGTGAAGAGAGGGTGGGTATCTGGCTGTATGAATAGTCTTGATGCCTTATTCTCAGGAGACCCTTTATTTTTTTAAAGCTTGTATTGCGTTCCATTTATGTTGTATAATAAATACCTATATGTAAACTAATGATAAAACCCTGTGCAAAATATTTGTTTGGCTGTGTCTCAAGGTTCAATTAAAGTGGAGGGTGACAGCAATTACCCAGATTTAAAGGAAAATTATCTTACTTTTTTGTATATTAACAGGCAAGTTCAACCCAAAATTACCCTTGATTTTAACTCCAACACCTAAAGATCATGGTGTAGAAATGACCTACCTATATTTGATAGGTGTTAAAAGACTCATCTTCTAATTTAATACCCAGTAATAACATATTTGACAGTTACCATGAAGATAGATCATTCACAAAACAGATAAAGTATTTATAAATTAATACCATTAATAAATAATAAGAAAAGGCAATTGCCTAAATACACCTTGAAGTGATGACCTCTCTCCAAGCCTTGCTAGTCTATGTGCTAATGCTTTGGAAATCGTCATGTTTAGACTTGTGCATCTGTATAGTCCTTGGTTATCCTTACCAAAGAGCCTCAGGTTTATGGTGGAAAACACTTCTGAGCTGATGCAAAGAGCCTACAGGAAGCTCCTATCTCTTGTCAAAAGAACAACTGTTCTCTGAAACAATTTGCTTGTCTGCTTTTATGCCCATGGTGAGAAGTTCTAGAAACTCTGTCACATGGAAGTTCTGTGGCATTTCTGCTTAGGTCAGCTGAGTAAAATGACCCCAAGAAAGCTGTTCAAGGGGCTCAGGATTGTTGGCCAAGTGTGCCATTGTCTTTTGGGAAGTGGTCGTCAGAAAATGGTTGGTCCTAGACACACAGCAAATGGACTTCTGTAACTGAATCTTGAGAAGATTCACAACTCACAGAAAAGAGATGACTTTGAAGTAGAATTTATCTCCTGAAGAATTTGTGCTCTCAAGGTATTTCTTTTGCCCTCAAATCCCCCAAACTCAGGGGTACACTGAGAGGCAGCGTCTGAACTACAAGATCAGGTACCTGGAGCCTGGCCCAGCATTCCCACTTGCAAGTTGTGCCCTTGAATTAGTCATCTTAGTCTCTTTCAATTTTTTTTCAGTTCTAAAATAGAGGTTCAACTATTTGATTTTTGAGGTCACTCAATCTCTCAGAATCTCGTGTTTTTACATTAGTGTATAATTACCCTATGATCTCAAAAGCCAAGGTTGCTAATGTTGAATGACTTAGCTTACAAGATTAAAAAAATGAAGCTGCTGGTGACAGTTCTTTCTCTAGATTGTGCTATCCATGTTGGGAGTCTAAGAGACCTCTCTGGGACGAGGCCCTCTCACCCCACTCTCTTTTGAAAGAAAATAACAAGATAGAAACCATCATAGCAAAATAAAATTGCAAGATGGAGAGTCTCCATATTCTCTCCTTTCTTCCATTTGACTGAAGTCTCTGCTCCTGTGTTGTCACTGAGCCTGGCCCAGGTCGCCTGACTGATTTCAAGTGATGTTTTAGGTCACCTTTCATAAGCACCTGAAGTCTCATAAAAGTCTCAAAACCTGTTTACTACCCTTGAGTAGGAATCAAGCACACCTATTCAAATTGTATATTCAGAACAGCCCAGAAGAATCCATGTACCGTTAATAAGCAACTAAAAACCTAAACAGTAAACGTGGCCAGTAGTTGCAAGTACAAATGCTCTTCTTTGGCCTATTTTTTCTACATTTCACTATTTTCCACAATATGCAAAATAGATGGTACCGAAAGGAGTGATCAGTGCATTATAATGAAGCAGTACTCAATCACTGGCCGGAGTCATAGACCAAAGAAATGCTTAATTTCTAATAATTCCACATCTCAAGAAAATGTCTCCACAATTTATACCTTGAGATAATTAGATGCATAGGTCACTGCTTAAGGCACATGCCTGTCTTTAGAAAAATCCAAAACCCAGTTAGTTATAGAAAACAAGAAGAAAACGGTGCTTACAGCGTTCAGTCCTCAAGATTTTGTTTGGACTCCTGATTCAATGGTACTAGCTAAAATCTACGGGTACGATGCAAGGCTCTCTCACCTACCCCTTTATGCTAGGTTAACTACACAATTACTTGAGAAAAATTACCAATTACATACACAAAGTAGCAAAAAATGTTTTAGTCTTCCTTTATGGGTCTTTGGGCACATATTGTCAATGTGCTATGTTTTTATAATGAGATAGATATTCTGTGAAATTTTTCTAAAAGGTAAAAGAGAGTAAATTATGCCTTTAAGGATGCTTTAGAAAGAACAAACACTAAACTTTCATTGTCTCTGCCTCTTTCTGAGAGTATCCTGAGACTCCTGGTTCTTTCTTGGGGAGCCAGCATCATTTCTAGCCAAGAAATTGTCTTCTTCATTAGCATTCATGAAGTATGAGAAATTTCCCAGATATACAGTGGGCAGATGGTCTTGTGTATGGGACCCCAGGCTGGTTCTACCCTTGCTTGAGTCAAAGACAGGGGCTTTGCCAGTACGCTCGGAGTGAAACAAGCCAAGCCAGATGACACCTGTGAGTTGATGAGATTTGGGAGAGAAAGCATATTTAACACATGACCTTGTTAATATCATTAATGCCCATTGTCAGCTTGCCGGATTGGTGAGGGAGAAGGCCTGGCAAGTTTCAGGGTCCTGGAGTGGCTCTTGGGCTACTGCCCATGGATAATTGCTATTCTTTTTCCCCCTAGTTCTATTTGGCTTAGTTCCTAGGGCACTAGATATTCATGCTAGTGTTTTCCCATGGAAAGCTTAGCAGAGTTAAAAGTGATACAGTATTCGCTGGATAGAAGGAAGAGGGTTGGTTTTAATTTTTGAAATCAAATATACTTCTTGTTAAACAGAACTAAGGATTGAATAGTGTATATTTCTGTATCACAGAAAATAAATTTTGGGTGTTCTCATCACCAAAAATATCAGATCTCAAGGGTAAGAGGTGTATTAAACCAAGCATTATTTTGTAATTCATGAGTATGTATAACTACAATTTGTCAATATATAAAGTAAAATTTCAAACCCAACAAAAAATGACATTGGGTAAGACATCTTTTACAAAATGAATTCTGTGTTTGCTTCAGCAACACATACACTAAAAATGAAATATTTCAGGGAAGATTAGCATAGTCTCTATACAAGGATGACTTGCACATTTCGTAGAAGTCCATGGTAATTAAATCAGAGAATGAGCCCGTAGCTCAGTGGTAAAGCACTTACTTAGCATGCACGAGGCCCTACATTCAATTCTATGTCACAGAAAAAATATTATTCAGAACGTGTACAGTAGAAACCTCCCCTGGCAGGCAGAACAGTTATCATTTAAAGATCCCCCTTCCCTGGGAGGGAGTTTTGGAGGGGCCTCAGGTTTCATCAGTAAAAGGATTTAATTTTATTCTCTTCTAAGGCTTTTGATAGGATTAGATGAACTCATTTAAGTCAAACATTTAGAAAAATGTCTGTCACATAAATGCTGCATTTGAATACATTTTAAATTGTATCTTAGAATTCCAGTGCTTTGACTTGGGGTATTTGATGACTGTAAACAAATAAGCCATATTTCACCACACTTGACTCCCTAGCTAGTATTTCCATGTTTGTCTTTGACCTATGAAAATTATCATTCGTTTTCTCATGTGAGAGCAAGGATGGAGGCAGGGGGTGGATGAAACAATAACAGATGTCTGACTCCTGACCTTAGAGAGTTACTTGTCTCCTTGGGAAGGTTCAGAGTGAGTAAGGAAGCAATGCAGCCCAGAAGAAACCACACAGTGTTAGGTTGTGATAGGAACCTTAGAGAAGATACTGGAAGTAGGACGAGAGCATAAAGATAGCAGGTCTTCAGTAATGTTGAAGGCAGGATGAGGCAACTCTAAGGGGAGCTATGTGGATTGTTGCACAAAGAGCATTGTAGACTGAGCACCAGAGCAGTGGAGGGGGCAAGACGGGAAGTGCCATCCAGGCATAAGGAAGGCTGGAGCCAATGAGAAAGGAGAACTATAGAATGCCAATGAAAGACGTTATTATAAGCAAGACGCCTTACATTTCCTAAAGATCCCTTTAGCTGCCACATATGAATTGAAAGGAATTATAGACAGAGCTATAGGAATCTGCATCAGGTAGCATGGACCAGCACTGGCATTGTGGTGGGGAACGGCATGGTTTGGGAAGAGGCTGAGAAAGAATCAACAGGACTTGCTGCAAGTACACTGGGACCATATTATGAAAGGAAGAAGAAAATCAAAGCTATGAAGTCCTTACCTTAGTACTTAAAATTATGAATATAATGAATACCAAGTCAGTGAAATCAAAGGAACAGTCTTTACCTACTTAACAGGTGATTGACACATAGTGCAGCTAAATTACTATCTACCATGAATCATAGGACAGCGTCAAGTAGATGTGCAAACAATAATTCAGAAATTCTTTATTTTAGGAAGCTCCTCATTGAATATGAGAACACTGGATGAATTTCAGAACCTTTTCTCTTTGCTAGGTTTCCAGTTGTCTTACCGTTCACATTAAGTTCCCCAACCCTTAAAACAGTGTAGTTCTACACAGTATGCCATATATTTACAAAATTCATTAGAAGTCAAAATCTTAAAGCTTTAGATAGCTTTCAGTAGTAATTTTACAAAATGGGCAATTTTAGGGATTTGTCTTCTCTCTTGGCTTGGGCTTTTTTTTATTGTTGTGAAGAAGACACCATGGTCACAGAAACTCTTATTTAAAAAAACAGTTAATTGAGGGTGGCTCGCTTGCAGTTTCAGAGGTTCAGTTCATTATGATCACGGCAGGGAGCATGGCAGCGTGCAAGCAGATGTGGTGCTGGAGCTGAGAGTCCTACATCTTGCAAGCAACAGGAAGTCCACTGACTGTCGCTTTGAGTGAAGCTTGAGAAAAAGATCTCAAAGCCCACCCCTCCAGTGACACACTTCCCCCAACAAGGCCATGTCTCCTAATAGTGCCACTCCCTTTGGGTACCATTTTCTTTCAAAGCACCACATCTTCCTAGCTGCAAACCTTGGGCAAAGGGTTGGATTTCTCTAGCTGCTTTCTCATCTATAACCTGGAAATTAATGGTAGCCCCTTGCTTAGAGAGGTATCTTGAAAACTAAATGAATAACTACAACACGCTGTGTAAATACTTGCCACATAGTATAATTTCAATATATTTTGGGTATTATTTTTACTAATTTACCCTGGGATATTTAGAAAGTACCAGTTTTAATGTTTTTCATTGGCAAAATGAAAAGTTTCTACCACAGAATCTAGTGAAAAAAAAAACAAAACTCTGCCTGACTGTGGAATACCGCATTCTTTGAGGCGGTCCTCCTCTAAGAATACAACTTTAAGCTTTGAGATGGATTACAGCAAATACATAGCACACAATCTGTCATATCACACCATGCCAAATGTTCAGAAATACAGAAACGTACACACTTTATGGCAGTGCCCCTGATTTTTGCCTGCAATTTTGTATTCAGAGAACTACCTCTATTTAGTTTGTTAGAGGCACCATTATTTCTTAACTATTTGTACTGTGACACAATCTGAAAGGATTGAATCTGGATTGCAGAAAGGGATTGGAGATTATAAATCATCTTAATCAAAGTTGCAGAATTAAAGCCAATAAAGACAAAGAAAGGCAAAGCAAAAATTTTATAAATATTTTATTTTGGATAATCAGGAATTTTTCATGCAGCTAATTCAGAGTATTTTAGTCTTCCAATTAATCATCATAAAACATTTCCCATGGGAAATAAAAATACTGTGATATGCGGTCATGCATATTATAACGTGTTGGTTCAAGGTCACGTTTCCCTAAACACACAGTGTTTTGATTTCATCAATCACATTTCCCAAGTTCTTCATGATTTAACTCAGTAAAATCGGATAGATTTAACAGGAAAATAAAATCATTGATCAATTTGTTGATCTATGTATCAATAATGTGATACACAGGAAAAAAATGAGGAAAAGATCTGTTATTGTGTGTAAAATATGCCTACCTGTAGTTAAGGCCCAGAAAGAATTTCTGAATTGTTTTTAATTTGATATTATGGGTTAATCATTTACTTATCTTTATAACTTTTGACAATAATATGAAATCACTGTCTAATCTTTGGGCAAATCAATGCACCATGAGTTAATGAAACATCAAGTCACAGCAACATTTTGGTCATTTCTAATTGTTATTCTTATGAAAAATAACCATAATAAAAGTCTGGAGTTCCCATCTTTCAATTTCATTAAATTCTCAGTTATGAGATGACTGATTGTAATGAAGAATGACAACACCGATGCTGATACTCAGTTAGTGGGATGGCCAGTAAGGCAAAAGTGTGCCAGCACTGCCCACCAGTTAAACCTCAGGTCTCTGTTCCTACTTTGGTGACTATACATAGAGCAAAGTTAGCATGTGCAGACCTTGAATTTTACATTCTGACATCCAAGGCAGGCAAGTGCCCTCTTTCCCATCTTTGATTATACTATATTATATAATTATTCTCATACATGTATACCCAAATCCTTAAAAATATATATTGGTAACATTTACCAGCTCACTGACAAACCATTATTGCTATGACAAAACCAATGGCCTTTGGGTAGGTGTTAAGTGTATTTTTTTCTAAAAATAATTAATATTATGTAACATTTCAGTCTTTAGTTAAGAAACCTCAGAACCTTTCAGCATATCAGGGCACAAGCCACCTTCCAAGGCTGTTCTCTAAGGGCTCAGTAGGTGACGTACAGTTAGCGAATACTTTAAAGACCAGGTACTGCCCTTTAACAGTGTCTTTACTAAACACAATCAGACAAAGAACGTTCAGAATGAGCTCTTTCCTCACCCCATCCCATCTCATATCATTTTGTAGTCAAGGAAAACAAAAATTCTAAGAGTGAAGACTCACGAGAGTAAAATATATGACAAAAAAGAATACTAAAGCGATGATATGGGGCTGGTGGGATGGCTCTGTACAGGTGACAGGTCCAGTTCCCTGTACTCACAGCGGGGCTCACAATCATCTGTATGTAACCCCAGTTCCAGGGTATCCAATGCCTCTCTAGGCACCAAGCATGTATGTGGTGCACAGACTCACAATGCAGACAAATTACGCAAGTAAAATAAAACAAATCTGTGTGAAAAGCGATGATGTAAGAAAAGCAACCCACCTGACTGATGTGTCTGTATGTTAGGTGTGGCGTGTGGACTGATTGATATGTGCTATAACTAAGAAATCCATTGTTGCCTTCAGCTGGAGTTTGTGTTTACACCCACAGAGGTTTTCCTGTGCAACATATACAAGTTCCTAATTGCTTTGCATTTCTGCTTGTTCATCTGCAAAATGAGAAAAGTAAAAATAACTGCTGCATTATCCAATATGAAAAATACCAAGAAAAATAGTCTAAGGATGGAAGAATTTATTTTGAATAACAGTTTCAGAGTTTGGGGTCTATCACGACAAGGGCATGGTGTGGAACAGTTTGCCTCACAGTGATCGGGAGGAGCAGGGATAATCTGTTCACAGCCTTCAGGATGGTACCGCCCCCATTTGCACTAGGTCCTCCTTTAAAGTAAATAGATCATCTCTGGGAATGCCTTCACAGACACGTTCAGAAATGCACTTCATTTGTCTCCTCGGACGGTTTCAGTCCAGACAAGATCAAGGTGAAGCACCACACAAACATGACAAGATGGTCGGGTCTGTTCACAGAAAACGTTTAAAGTGCTTAGCGCTTTCTGAGTGCTACCTGGGTGTTAGTTATGATTGTTATTGTCTCTGCAAGAATTGGGATCGCCAAAATAACTCATTTTTCTCAAGCAAGGATGATTGAGTATTCATTTTATTTTCTTTTGTCGTTCGACATGTCTTAGATGCTCCAAGGTGTTTGTTCATAGGGTATGATTTGGGCAATGTCTGGGAGATTTCATCTTCAAATATACCCTGGTTTGTCAAGCTCCATGGCTACAGCCATTGTTTTCTTGTCTGTGTCATGCTCGTACTGGTGTTTTCACACTGCCTTGATCTTCCTGGCGTTGACTGAAATCTCAGTATTTTCTTGA
>LOEQ01014963.1:0-16606 GCA_001685075.1 Bramus lutescens
CTCTCTCTCTCTCTCTCTCTCTCTCTCTTCTTGTCTAGCTGTATACTTAAGCTCATTCATTTGAACCAAAAGTGTGGCTCTTGGAAATTATTCTCAGGATGATACAGAATACCTTCTTGATATTCCTGACTATAATTTCTCAACAGTATTTCTGTCTTGAAAAATTTGACAAATAATGTATAGAACTCTGCTAAATTTTTATTTGCCTCCATTTTAAAAGATTATTCTAAGACTTTAGGTGATTCAGAATAGAACCCCAGAGAGTCATTTCATCTCATTATATCAAGGACACAAGTGAAGTTACACTGGAGTGGATGTAAACCCTAGTCACTTTTCTGAGGCAGCATTTTCAGTAGGTGTGTATGCATAGGTGTGTGCTTGAAGGTTGGAGATAGATTTTGGATGCCCTTGTATGTGGTTCTCTACCTTATTTTTTGTAGACAAGGTCTATCACCAAACCTGAAGTTCATCAGTTCAGTTGGGTAGGGTGGCCAGTGATCAGGATCATCTGTCTCTGCCATCCAGAATTCGCATTACACAACAATCCCACTGCACTTGGCTTTTGTAAGGTTGCTTGGGATATAACATGGTTCCTCAAGCTCATGTGTCAGGCACTTTTTTGGCAGAGCCATTCCCCCAATCCTCCTTCATTCATCTTCTCATTGGTCATCTCACTTTCTGTCTCCTGGGACACTGTTCTACTGGCTCCTGGGTCCTTTGAACCCATCTCCAGGAGATTTGTTTTGTTTTGTTTTAAGTGTCTCCTTACTTTTTTGTACCATGAGGTATTCCAGGCTGACTTTACATATTCCCTGGCCCTTTCTAAGAAGCATTCCTTTCTCCAAGTGCAGATAGTGCCCTTTATTGGAGAACAGCATTAAAAACAAGGTCCAGGCCCTTTTTATCTTTTCTTTTCCTTCCTTCCTTCCTTCCTTCCTTCCTTCCTTCCTTTCTTTCTTTCTTTTTTTTTAAATAACGTGAGTTCCCTGTTACTTTAAGAAAATATGCTGGGCAGTGGTGGTGCACACCTTTAATCCCAGCACTCGGGAGGCAGAAGAAGTCGAATTTCTGTGAGTTCAAAGCCAGCCTGGTCTACAAGAGCTAGCTCTAGGACAGTCTCCAAAGCTACAGAGAAACCCTGTCTTGAAAAAAAGCAAAAACAAACAAACAAGAAAATATTTATGTGTGTATTAGTACACATTTAATCCATACCCCTATAGGATACAATTTTACTAATTCATCTACAGTACTTAAATGTAACTTATTTATCCTTTAATTTTATAGACTATACTGACTTCTGAGTTCAATGCAGCATTGTTCACTCTACTCCTTCTCTAGCTGATTTTCTGTTGCTGTGATAAACACCATGACCAAACGCAACCTGGGGAGGAAAGATTCAGATAACTGTAATCTTTCATAGACTCAAACAAGAGCCTAGAGGGAGGGACTAAAGAAGAGGCCACGGAAGAACAAAGGAATGCCGCTTACTGGCTTGCTTTCTTATACAGTCCAGGACTACCTGCCCAGCCATGGCACCACACGTAGTAGGCTGGCCCTCCTCCATCAGTCATTAATCTAGAAAATGTCCTAGACACTTGCTTATAGGCCAGTCTTGTGGTGACATCTTCTCAGGTGAGGATCCCTATTTCTGTATGACTCTACTTTGTGTTGACAGCAAACTCATTTCTCATCTATAGTCACTTCATGTCTTAATCTCCTCTTTATTCCAAATCCACAGTTCTTGCTTTTTTTTGAATATTTATTTATTTATTGTGTGTGGGGGGAGTGGGGGAGAGTTTTCACATATTAAGGCCCACTCTGTGTTCTGAGAGGGCTCAGTGCATTTTGGGGAGATAGGAAGCATCCTGTTAGCACACTCGCAATATGGAACATACTAGCACTTGGGGTGCCTTGACAGCATGTGATGAGCTTTAGAAACATACTCCCGCGTATCATTGTCCACTCTGCTGTCCTGTTACATCTTAGGCAGACACTAATCTTTTCACAATCTCTAAATTTGAGCATATTCCTACATGTCTTTCCATTGTAATTATTCAGAAGATAGCCTTCTCAGGCTGGTTTCTCTTAGTTAGTAGTTTGCCCTTCAATTTCCTCATACCATTTCCCTTAGGGCTGAGTAATATTCCTTTTTATGGGTGTACCACAGTGCTTTCACACAGTCACACATTGAGAAAAGCATCTTCGTTGCTTTGAGTCTGTGGCAATTACAAATAAGGCAAGTATAAACATATACCTGCAGACTTTTGTGGGGGTATAGATTTTCCAAAGTATTTAGGTAAATACCTAAGAATATGAATAGAGGATATGAGGGTAAGATTGTGTTTAGCTTTTAACAAACTGCTAAATTCCTTTCCAGACTTGCACTTTATTGATGGATGGATGGATTGATTGATTGATTGACAGATTGCCACCCAAAGCATTCATTAGAGAGTTTCCTACAGGGTGCACAATCCACTGCTTTCTAATCTTATAAGCTTCCAGAGAACATTGCCAGGACTCTACTTTTACTGTGTCTTAGTATTGACAGTTTCAAAGATGTTAGCCATTTTATGGCCTGTGTCATAGGCCATGGCTTGTATTTTCATTCTCTTATAAATGTTTTTCACAGAGAAGAGGGTGTGGGGGGTCTCAATGAACTTTAATTTATCTCACTTGCTATTGTCATTCATGAACTATGCTTCTGCTGTTGTATCACCAAACAAATGGTCACCTAGAACTCCCTAAGATGTTTGTAAATGACACACTCCATTTTTTGATGGTATTATTGGAATGTGAAGAGTGACTGGGTCAAGGTCCCATAAGCTGAATTTCAACCAAGATAGTCTAACTCCAGCCATATATATATATACTTACTCATGCTTATGCCTATTGAGAACTGCAGTGATGGCTCCCTGTGTGAACTTGATACAGTTTTGACTCATCCGAGAAGAAAACTCTTGTTAAGCGATTGTCTTAGGTGCCTTAAATGAGATAAGAAGAGCCACCCCAAATGTGGTGGCATCTTCTGGTAGCAGGTCAGATAAACAATGTGGCAGAGAAAGATCATTCACCATTTCCTCCCTTTGCCTTCCTGCTACAGAGATAATTCACTCTGTTGCTTATGCTACCGCTTCCGACATCAGCACCAGCGTTTTCAGACTTCCAGCTTGGACCGGGGCTCCTCTCCAGTAACCCTCTAGGGTTTTGATGCCCAGATTGGGACTGCTGAGATCCCCGGTCTCAGGAACTGAGCAGCTGTTGTGTTCTTGGTCTCTGTGGTTTAAAACAGGCGCTGGTCTACTCTGACTGGTGAGGACTGTCTAAGTGTGATTCACTGTTCCTGTGATGAAACACTGACCAATGGCAACTTGGGGAGAAAGGGTTTATTTCATTTTATGTTTCCTAGGTCACAGTTCATCACTGAGGAAGGTTAGGGCAGGGATCCAAAAGAGGAACTGAAGCAGAGGTCATGGAACGCTGCTTCCTGTTTTGTTCCACATCTCATATTTAGCCTGTTTTCTTATACAAACCAGTAACACCTGTCTAGAAGTGGCCTAGCCCACAGAGGACTGGGATCACCTACATCAATAATCAATCAAGAAAATAACTTATCCTGCAGGCGTTTAGGCTAATATGATGATGGCAATTCTTTGATTAAGGTTCTACCCAAATAGCTTGTGTTGGGTAGACAAAAACTAGCAAACACAGGCACCTAGACTCAAGGACCAAGAAATTACCAGGTTCTCATTCTCAGATGTATGAGACTCCTGTTGTCATTATGTCCACCGCAAGCTGATTTAATAAATTCACACATACACTCGCGCACACACACACATTCTCTTTCACACACACACACTTTATACAGTATGGGTTCTCTTCTTCTTGAGGACTCTGACTAGTAGAAGTTTATTGTGTAGATTGTTAGCAGGAGCTAAATGGGATCTTACATGGGAAGTATCTTGTTATACTTCCCATCATATTTACTATTATTGAGGTTAATAATATTATTATGAGGAATATATATATATGCATGTATGCACACACACACACACACACACATATATATATATAACCTCCATTTTTTGCACAAGTCATAACCACACTAGTGTGTAATAAAAGCCCCTGGTACACTGGACTAATAATGCTTCACTAAATCTAAGGCAGTATGATTCTGCTTTATAATGATGTGATCAAACAGTGAAGAAACCTAAGAATCTTTCAATTCATTCATCAGCAGGAAGATACGCAACATCTAAGAAGCACTGCAACTTTCTTAATAAGAAACTTGAACATAGATTTCAAAACCATCTCCCCTTGTCCTCTTGGGTGTTTCCTTCTCACCATCAGCAGAAAACCTGCAGTCTAATAGTAAAGACAAAGACAATAAATTATTTAATGGATGCAGTAAATAACCAAAGGCAGTTTATATAAGATGAGGCATGACATCTGTGCCACACCTATAAGGTAAGCTGCTGATAGCATCTACCATTATTGAGCTTTTATTTTATGATAGACATAGGCCCAAGCACTTAGCACCAACTCTTTTGATTAAATTCAGCTATCACTACTGGCTTATTATTTGGAAAGGAGGAAGCCAAGTGATGTGGGATTCCCCTCTGTATGCTGTGACTGCCATTGGTTAATAAAGGACTGCTTTGAGCCAATAGCAGAGCAGGGCAGAAAGAGCTAGGTGGGGAAAACTAAAGTGAATGCTGGGAGAAAGAAGGGCAGACTCAGAGAGAAGCAATGTAGCCCTGCCAGAGACAGAATTTGGAACCTTGCCAGCAGGCCACAAGACTCATGGTAAAATATAAAATAATAGAGATGGGTTAATTATAGATGTAAGAGCTAGTTAGCAATACACTTAAGTAATTGTCCATGCTGTGATTTAATACAGTTTCTGTGTGATTATTTCAGTTCTGGGTAGCCGGGATGAACAAGTGGCTCCTTACTGCAGCTAACGACCAGAGAAATGAAGGCATTCATTCAACATTGTATGTAGCTTAAGAATGAACTCTGAATCCAGCTCTCAAGGACTATGTTTTTCCACCCAATGAAAACCATGTCATCAGAAGACCACATTTCATTAACATTTAATCCTTCCAAGTTTCTTGAGAAAGAAAAGACTTTATATTACCTAAGAGAACAGACAGAGAGTTTGGAAAGGTTATCCTAAAGGCTCTGTGTGTGTGCACCATTTAGCTAAATGAGTGACAATGTACCTCTGCCTCTATCAGCACAGCTCAAATCCTAATGGTTTAATAATTTTTAAGTTCACTTGGAAGGTTAGGAAGATGACCATAGTCTATAATGTCTAGAAAGCTGAAGGACAGAACAAAGCATTTGGGTCATGTTGCCTGCCAATGTGTTGATGTACACCTAGGAAAAGATCAATCCTCTGTCAATCTATTCCTTCTAACAAGCTAACCTAAGAAGTGGTGCTCGTGTGCTTGCCTGAGGAGTGGGAGTTAATTAACAGACAGCTTGTTAATACATTTTCTCTTGCAATATTGCAAACAATATTATCTGCTTAAAGCTAACTTTTCTTTATGTAGTCTTTTTTACTATGTGTGTGTAATAACACCCAGGTAAAAAAGACAGGCAAAACTCAATAATATTTTATGAAAGTCAAGGTTGAATTGATTCAATATTGGAAGAATGTGCTAAAGGCTCTATTGGCTGTAATCAGAACTTTCTGTCTAGCTCAGAGAATAAGAAGGTTTCGGCTGGGTACACTCCCTGGTCTCAAACGTTTGCTGTAAGCCTGATTCCTGAACTGGAAGATGTAATGCAGAGAAATTTCACCTGTGACTTCTCCTGCCTTACTGATCAAATTACTCTGAACATGTAAGTTGGGTATTTTCCTGGGAAGTGTAAGATTGATAGAGTCCACAGGTTTGTTGATATTTCCTCTAAGATTCAATAACTCTCACACACTCAATAGCCTCCTCCTTGACACTTTAGGGAGATTGGGGGTAGAAAAGTAAAAGCAAAGGGAAGCTATAACTTTGAGTAACAGTACTCAGAGTTCTTTGTTGAATATTTGATTCTCCTAACTATATAGGAGCAAGATAAATATGAGGATATTTTAGATACAGGTTTAGAATTCTTCATATAACTGGATCCTCAATATTATGGTTGTAGGCATTGTTGCCACACCCAGATTATACAGTCATTGGGGAATCTTACCCAGAGGGTTGTTTATCATTGAGGTAACCACTTAAAGACATTATAAAATAGCTGTTGTGTTTTCATGCATGGATAGATGTTGACCTTTCTCATGAAATATAGTTTACCCAACATACACTCCCAATACTCATGGAATAAATTCATTTTTAAACTTGTACTAGCTGGGTCTCATTTTTGTCATGGACATCTAAGTGTTGGAACTGATTCAATTGCCCAACAAAAAAGATGCCGATTTCCCTTGACACGAAGAGGGGCGTGTAGACTCAAGGATGTGTGTTACACACTCTGCCTCTCTTGCAACAGATTTTTATAAATCGTCACCATTTACAAGTGAAGGCTGCTGGCCTCAGAAGAGGATTGATGATTGAGCAAGAGGAAAGTCCTGCAAGTTTCTTTAAGAGTCGTGTTTTCCTTTTGCTGGACTGACTCCCTGAAATCCCACGTGCCAGGTGAGTGGGTTACGTGGGACCAAGAAAAGAGAAGCACAAAGGTAAGCCGTGGACAATTCCGGAGCAGCCAACCCTTTCCTGCAGCTGAACTCACCACTATTATCGCCTTGCTACAGTTAGATACACTTTAGAAAAGTGGCAGGCATACAGAGACAGCATTCAAAAAGGAAATCCCACACAAAGCAGGATCTTTGAAAAGGAAGGGGGTGCTGAGTAATGTAAGAAACGGAGGAATGTGTACGCTGTGTGAGTAATTCATGACTTTGGTCATCGGCTAGTGAAAGGAAAGATGAACAGCTCCTCATCACAAGAAATCATCTGCTTTGAAACATAAATACGTTTGTATCTAAAAGAATTTTTAAAAGGCAACCAAAGGTAAGAGGCAATGAGATATTCATTTTCCCCCTAGAAATAAGATCACTCCACTCAAAGCCTGAAGAATACCATATTCGACTTCTAGTATGAATAACTCAATGTCTCCAGCTGTATTTACAAAGGGCACAGAGTATGGTCTAGCCACTTTCTCCACTCCTAAATGTCTTCTTTGTCCCTCTCTCCAAGGCAAGTCAGTTTGCTTCAGTCATGTGAACCTTTCCTCTGTCCCTGAGTGGGCCAAGCTGTTTTCCTCATGGTCTCTGCCCAAGCTCTTTCCTCCTTCTGACGTGTTCTCCCTTCCCACCCTGACCTTCTCATCTTAAATTCATTCTTCATCACATGCTTATTAAATTAAGTGCCTTCTCTTCAGGATAGCACGTGTTCATGGCTCCCTCTGTGTAAACACAAGCATCCAGATATTTCCTACCTCAGTTCTTTTTTTTTTTCTGGTGCTGTTCATTTCATTGTCAATTTAAAAGTTTGTAATTTTCCCCTCATAGATAGAAGCTTGACCATGGTTGGTGGTCTTTCCATGTCATTCACTCCAGTACAGTGACCAGAAGATAACAGACCCCCAGTAATTTTTTTTAAATTTCTATATTCAGACGGATATAGATATAAAAATCATGACAGTAAAGGCATTTATCTCTGTGTTCAAAATCTTCCCTCTTAAATTATCCTCCAGAACAGAAAATTTTATACTCATAAATAACATGGAGCCAGTAGAAGAGAACCAATGTAGTAAGTTGTCCTCTGACCTCCACACATATACCATGACAGAGGCTTATTTCCACTCATTCCGACCCACAATAAACAAATATTTTTAAAGAATAATAGGCAAAAAATAAACTTTATAAGCGCAAATTCTATAATATTCCTATATCTGGTAAACCATGACCAAGATGGTCCCTGCACAATTGCCTTCCATAAGAAATAGAGTTAGCCTGCTTTAAAATCCAGTAAACTCTTGCAGATATGGCAGTATGTAATTTCCTGAGATAAGTCACAAAGGGCATGGCTCCCTAGGGTGCCCTGCTTGGGAAAAACTTTCAGTCAAGTTGGGGAGATTCTACCAGCCTCTGAAGCAGTCCAGAAAGGAAAAGTAATCTTCTCTTACAATAATCAGCCCTAAGTGTTTTTTATCTTAACATGGGATCCTTGGGCCTTAATCAAAACTATGTGAGATAAGTCTTCATTAGCTAAATTTAGGGATCAGCTTTACATAATAGCAATATATGAAATAATATAATATCTCCCAATACTTACAATGTAGGAACAACCACACATGTAGATAAGATACATAACATGTAGTGGGTCTGGAGAGAGGAATAAAGTTGCACTAGAATAAGAATTTTTGGCTATGTATAGTGCTTGGCCCAGAGGAATTGTGACAGTGTATGTGTCAGACATCAGAACTTATTCCTTTCCTCTTGCTAGACCAAAGAGTAAATGGAATTGACAGGGTGGAAATTTAAATGGCTCAGTCTCTTTGAGTATGGTAACCCCGAGGATACAATCACATGGGCACAAGTCCCAGGTAGGTACCTATCAAATGTCACTGGGCAAGCAGCTTAAAAAGCTCCAAATCAGAGGATGCCTACCAAGTGTGTATTCATGCTGAGAACTATGGTGAGGTCACCTGGTCTCTGAGGATGGATACCTAAAGCCTCTATGTGACCAACCATCCTTTTAGAGAAAAGACCCTAAGAAATAGGCCTCATGACAGTTGAGTTTCCTGAGTCGAGACATTTGTGATGAAGCCTTCTGAGTTAGATTTCATTTTCTTCAGCTTCTGATAACTGAATCACACATCTAAGGTAAAACAAATGGAAGGTGTTAAATAATAGAAAAATCTTCAAAAATAGGACTCAGTGGTAATAGAAGAGACAGTTCCAATTATTTTCTCTCTTTCTCTTTCTCTAAAGCACAAGCTCATTACAAATCTAGGGCAGCAAGAAGGAAAGGGAAGAAAAATTTGTGATGACGCTTGGTGCTTTCAAACCATCTTTAAGCATGCTTAAAAAAGAAAACAAAACTGACACTGATGAGATTAAAACAGGCTCCTCATTCCAGATGCCGAGGTTTTCATATGCATTGATTTAGACTCTGAGCTGCTGAATTCCAATCTCGAGACAGTAACTTATATGAAGACTGTGGTGGAGTTTTGTCCTTATTATAGTTGTATCTGTATTATAATACAGGAAGAAATTAAATTCTCTAATGTATGCAAACACGAGATCCTTTGGGATGTTGCAGCATTTGTGAATAGGGTAATTCAAAAAAAATCAAGATATACAACAAAGAATTTAAATCAATGTCTAGATACATTGGAAGCCAGAAAACCATGGGCTGTGTCTGCAATGAACAGACGTGTAATATAATAATGCAAGTGGGAGAGAGCGAATAAGCTGGTTAAGGAGCAAGAAGGGATGATGATAATGCAATATGCCATCCTCTAAATTTAATTGTCTGTGAGAATCACAACATTCCTATGTTGTTTTTCATTTGTTGTGAAGCCACTGTCCATTCTTTTTTACATCAGTCATAGAAATTACTACTATATAACGTAACATTCTTCAGGGAGGACTAGGCATGTTCTAGGCTGTACTAGTCTTCCATTGCTGCATAACAAATTGTCACAAATCTAACCACTTAAAATGACAAATTCATCTGGCTTCTTGAGTCAAAGGGGTCATGTGTTCCAGCTGGGTTTTCTGCCCAAGGTCTCTAAGGCTGAAATCAAAGTCTCAGATGACTATATAGTCAAATCTAACGCGGCAAAGATCTAAGTCCACAGTACCATTGCAAGCAGAACACATTTCTTCACATTTATGTAGCCAAGGTTCTCATTCTTGCCAAGCATTAACTGGAAGCACCTCTTAGGAACTGGAGGTCAGCCTCAGGCCCTTCTGTGGGTCCTACCCATGAAATGGCATTTGGTCTATCGAAGCAAAAAGGAAGGCATCTCCACAGTTGGAATTTCTCAAGGTTTTTTGGACTCTGACCACAAGACCTTTTTTATCCTGTTTCACACAGTATGCACTTGAGTTGGCTGCACCCATGCACAACAAGAAGACCTCGACATTCATAGAATGCCAAAGAGAGAATTTTAGGAACATACAATCTGTAATCAATTTTTCACAGATCAGAAGCCTGGGTGATAGGCTTGTGCACATGACCAGAAATCATAGCTTGGTCCTTTTTTTCTTTAGGGAAAGAAGCAAGGATGCTTCTAGAAACACAGACTGTGAGCATGTCAAGTCAGTTATCAGGGCAACATACCAGATGGAAGCTAAAATACTATTTGGGTAAATTGACAAACATCCATCAAAATGGGAATGGGAACTTGGTGAATCTGAGTTTGAAGCAAGAACAAGCAAAGACCCATATTTGGGCTTCTTCTTGAGAAAAGAACTCCACGGTACAGTTTTGTCCCTGCTGTGAACTTAAGCAACACTTTACGGCTGCTTCTGACTGCAGCAATGTGCCTCAGAAGGTAAGGGTGCTTGCCTGATGCCCTGAGTTAAATCTCTGGAGCCCATGTGGAAGAAGGTGAACATGGATTACTATAATGTTGTCTTTTGACTTCTATGTGCATGCCATGGTATGTGCATGGACTTTATGCTACTAAAGTAAAATACAGTCATGTGATTTATCTTAAAGATTCATCCATGAAGGAAGGAGCCAGGTCTTGAACTTGGTGCAATAGTATATACAAAGTGAACAGACTCCAGATGTTGTTTAAGGCTGATGGAAACATTTTGCCTGACACCAACTTAGCTTGTTGCAAGTATATATAGTCTGTGTTCTGAGCTCTAAAGCTATGAGCACACTGGCTCCAGAACTGCAGCATGCTGTTAAAAAAAAATGACTGAGTTTGTAGTGGAATGTGCATGGTGGAAAGTAGAAAAGATGGGATCCTAAGTCTCTGTATGCATCAGAGAGCAGTGATTGGCAAACTCTGTCTTACGAGCAAAAGTCAGACAGGTATTCCTTTTGCTTTAATTAATTCCTCCCTCTCTTCTTATGTCCTACATCTAAATTTGCAAAGGCACAGGGCTTACTTTCAAGTAACTATAAAGCAAAACAGTTAAAATCTTCCTGTTTCTGCAAGTGTCTTAGTCTCCTTAGCTCAATGCCTCGGAGTCTGATTGTCTCTAAGCATCTAAGTACAGAACAGGGAGCTGGGAAAGGAAGCTTTGAATGCACAAGCCACATAATCTTGACTAAACACTTCACTTTTGCTCTCTGTTTTCTTTTGCAAAATAGGAATAACAAGAGCTCCTAATTCCTACAGTTCTTCTGATCATCAAATGAGTTCTGGAAGCTGTCTGACCTATGGTCAAAGTTTAGCAAATACCGTTCCAACTTCTACAGCTTGTGTTAGCAGAATACAAATTTTACTGGCTTTTTATTGCTCTTTGTAAATCTTTGTTTATATTACAATCACTTGGTATATTTGACTGTACATATTTTAGGACTGTCCCCAGAAGCATAAATTCAATAAGTCTAGCATGGAGCCCTTAGAATTTACGTGGCATGTTTACTGTCACTGTGGACTGCAGAGCCTAGCACTTCATTAATGGAACAGAAAAGTACCAATCCGAGTAGTAATGTGACATCCTATTGTATGGGCAACATGTGATGATTTTTTTTTACTGAAAAAAAATTCTATCGCCTATAGAAATTTATCATTTAAAATTAATTATATGGTATGTTAATATATTTTAACTGGGAAAATGCATGGAAAATATAAGGCATAGAATCATTAATTACTGATTCAAAAAGAGGAAAAACTTTAGACAATGGTGAACGGGTGGATTTTGATTGGGAAGAGGTAATTCCTTACTAGTCAATAGAGAGCAACACTTTACTTATTTATTTGTTTGCTTGCTTGCTTGCTTGCTTATTATCAGTTGGAGATGAAAAATTATCTGCTTTCTAAATGCCATTCATCATGCACGTTGGCAAGCCTCTGGGTAGCCATTAGTAGGCAAATTGATATTAACCCTAACCTCAGCCTTTAGGTTTATGCATCATGCATATTCATTTTTAGAGGCTAGCGATGTTAAATTACTCCTACCGCCTCTCTAAATCACCTTATCACCTTAGGCGGTCAAGTCATTTTTGTTCTGCAGCAGTGTGGCTTATTGTGACTCACTGGAACTCTCAGTGTCTGTGGACATCATTTGACTCAGGGCTGGCCAGTTAATACAAATTTCTCAAGTACAAAATTTGGCTCAGGTAAAGTCATAGGGTCCTTGTTAGTCCAGAGAAATAAATCCAGCATTTTGTGAAGTTCCTTGGGGAAAAGGTTCCCTTGGGGAGCTGGATGCTCCATTGTCCTCATGCACTCAAGTCTGGTCAGAGAAAACACTTAGAAAACAATGGAGCTCAAAGGGAGAGGGTGTGACTCACCTTGGAGCTGCAAAGGGGGAACGCACTGCACTTGAAGCTACGATATTACTTGGTTTTAATTCTACTATGTCAATAAATATTCTTTTTGCTGAAGCCTTTTCATACCTATTTTCAACCCATATCTTAAAGATCCCTGAATGATGCGATTTGTAAATTAGTAGGTCTATAAGAATGAGTGCCTTACAATCAACACATATTTGAGAATATTTCCTAACATTTCACAAGAAATCAAATATACTAAGGAGACATATATACTACCAATGTATTCAGTTTTTAGGCTGCCAGCAGGTTATTATCTATCTGTCACTAGTTTTCATCCTAAATTTTCATTGTTGACAATATCATATTTAGTACATTAACATAGAAAGAAAATTGAATCCACCATTATATATATAAAATCTTTCTTGCTGTCATGGTAGTGCACTAGATTTAAGCCCACATGAAATTTTTTACTGTTTACCAGCAGTTTGTTTTTCATGTAAAATATGCACTTTCAAAATAACTAATACCTAAAATCATCCCATTATTTGTCAAGCACGTGGAATAATGACAGAATTTGACATTGGTTTTTGGGGGGTATATCACATGACTACATGCTTCTTTATTCTGCAAGTGAATCTCAATGCATCATGACCATGAAGTATCTTCACCTATCTCTTGAGAGCTCAACCAACAAGAGAAAGTCTGAACTGTAATCCATAGCAACACATCTAACACATTTTCTTTATTAATATGATGAGAATCAATTCTGATCATTTATTTTTATTTTTACTTTTGTTTTCCCTTTGTTTGTCCTTAGATTCATGACAATTGTGGTCTTATGTGACAGTTTATAGTCATTTTCACATTACTTACGGTCTGTTTCTTTGAAAAGTCACATTACCTGCAAATAAATAAATGTAGCAATTTGATGAAACAAAAATTATCCTGAGACAGTTCACATTCTCCCTAGATCTAGAAATCATGTGGAAGTTACTTTTGTCTTGTTGCAGTAGCAGGTAAGAAATCCTGATGGAATTCTACTCTTTTTTTTGAGCTCTAAATGTCTATGTTTCACATATGTAGAGAGAGAGAGAGAGAAAGGTTGGGGGGAGCCAGAGATAGCACATCTTTACCCATTCCACAGAATTCAGGTGGACCCCTACCTAGCCCTGTCTTCCCTTTCCTCATCCTGACAGTTGTTTATCTCTTTGATCTGTGATCTTTCAGGACAAGGTCTACAGCATTACAGCATACTCAGGCTGGACATGAGACCCTAAGGTAGTGAACACAGCCACAGCTTGCCTCCTTGCAATAATTTCCATTGCATTTATCTACTAAGAGTTTCAGTTCATAAAGCACAAACCCTGGTTATTGAACTGAGTCAAATCATTTTGCAGGAGAATGTGGGTTCTAAAAATTATCCATGTCTTCCAGACTAAGTCAAAGAAATCCCCCTTCACAGAATCCTTGCATTTCAGTGTTAAGTTACAGCTCATTTTCTTGGGCTAGCCTGCATTATGGAATTCCAATACATTACACACAAGGTCAGTTTTATATTATGTGTGGAACTACAACTGGCCACTCAACTTTATAATTCTGTAATAAGATGTGATTTACTAAATGGGAATAGTTATGCTTGAAGTGAACAGGGGAAAAAAGGAAGTGGGTTTATAGGGCACCTGGGAGGCCAAATGATACACTAAGAACAGATATTTACAAGATAAGACCATAGACCTCTGTAATTGAATAAATTAGTCATTAACTCACTGGATGACCTTGAGCAAATTAGCTTCACCTTGAGAACTTCAGTTCCCTATAAGGAATTTGAGAAAGACCACTGACAAAAATCAATCAGAGTCCTCTGCAGAAAGTTTGTTGGAGGGAAAGTGGTGGACAACTGAAAGCCAATAGTTGTGATTTTTTTTTAAATCTATATGGCACTTGATACTCCATTCGCCTGCCATGGACTTCTAGTTCTGGTCACACTTTCCTGACCCCAGCAAAGGCACATACCTCAAACTGACATACAAGACTATCCCTTCCACCCCTCCTGTGGATAACTCTATTAGTCAAGAATTGGTCATATCATCTAACAGTGCTAATCAGTGTCACCAATGAAAAGTCATATTGACAAAGGAGATGGAGGAGCTAGCTAGTCTAACTGATGGACTGGGTGAGGAGCAGTATGAACTTGGTTGATAGCTGAAACAGAGTCAGAGTCCCACACTTTTGTAAGGTTTCATGGCCAGGTTTTACAGTAAATACAGGAGGAAATCCATGGGTGATTGTGGCATAGAGAAGAAAATGAAGGTTCAGAGAACACCCTGGAAGAGGGGGAAGAAAGATTATAAGATATAGAGAGCCAGAATGTCTGCTTCAAGATAGTATCTCCTAGGCATGACAGGAGAGTTCCATCTGTGAAATCTAACAATACAGTTATCTAAATAAAACACACACAGTGACAAAAAAAGTCAACATGCCAGCATAGCATGGGTGAGGAAAATATAAAAGGCTCCAGTCCTAGATGATGAGCCACAGATGATTGATAGCTGCTCTTTCCCAGGGACAATCCCCCAGATAGGTTGTTCAGAACCAAGTGGTCAGCTCTAAACACATGCACTTATATGTAACATTTAATGAATTTGATGAATTATGCATGTGTGTGCATTTGATGTGCACATGCGTGCGCGCGCACACACGCACACACACACACACACCCCAATGATAATTAAAAAAGAAAAGTCAAATTTGACAGAGAGTTTCAGAGAGTGGAGGGATACTTGACAGGATGGAGGAAAGAGAGAGAGAGGAGGGGAAATGATATCAATAAAGAATTCAAGTATAAAATTCTCAGAAAGAAAATATTTTTCCAAGAAAGAGTAAAAATATAAAACAATCAAACAAAAACAAAAAAGAAAAGAAAAGGGCATATAACATAGGCTGGAGAGCAGAGTAAATATCAAAAGCAAAGATGGCAGGGATGGTGGAATGATAAGGCAGTAAGTCAAAGGCAATTGTGATTAATATGCTATAGGCTATAATGGATAAAGTAGATACCATGCAAGAAAAGATGGACCATGTAATCAGAAAAATGAAAAGTAAAAGAATCACATAACTACTAAAGTGAAAAACACTTGCAAAATTGAAGAATGTTTTTAATGAGGTGAACACTAGTCTAGACATGAGGAAAGACTCCCTGAACCCAAGGTCATTTTGATCATAGAGACCAAAAAGAGTCAGGGGACAGTAGAGAAGAAGAGGTAGAAAGACCAGAGAGACATATGAGAGTCAGGGGTCATCAGAGAAGAAGGGGTGGAAAGACAGGAGGCAGAGGTCTTGGAAATTGCTTGGCTATAATGTCTTCTGGGCATCATGGAGCTATTCCACTCATAAACAGACAACAGCAGTGGATGGTGGCACAAGACCCTCACATGATTATTGTGATCAATAGTCAAAGACACAGACAGAAATGGTGCATAAATCCCTACACCTAGTTGAAGAGCTATGGTAATTGATAGTTTCCGGGAAAAGAAGAGTCTTTTTCCCCAGTGGTGTGTCCCATGCTAGGTTACCTGTCTTTCAGTTGATGGTTTCCTACCTACATGTGTAGTAGGAGTCCACTTGTTTGTTCCCAACTACTTAGCCCTGAAATTACCATACAGAAACTGTATTAATTAAACTATTGTTTGGCCTATTAGCTCTAGCTTCTTATTGGTTAGCTCTTACATCCTAATTTAACCCATTTCTATTAATCTGTATATAACATGTCTGCGGATTACTGGGTAAAGTTCCAACCCGGCATCTGTCTCAGGTAGGACTACCTGGAATCTCCAGACTCTGCCTTCTTTCTCCCAGTATTCAGTTGAATTTTTCCCTGCCTACCTCTATTCTGCCCTGCCAGGCCAAAGATAGCTTCTTTATTAACAAATGGTATTCACAGCATACAGAGGGGAATCCCACATCACCTCCCCTTTCCTGTTCAAATAAAAGGAAAGGTTCTAAATTTAACGTAGTAAAATTGCATAAAACAAAACAGGTATCAAACAAGAATTATAGTTGCAAGATTTACATTTATGTTATAACTAAGGAAAGCTATAACTATCTATTCTTCAATTCCATCAAAAACTCCACTATACTAAGTGAGGTAACCCATACCCAAAAAGATGAATATGGTATGTACTCACTTATTAGTG
>LOEQ01014964.1:3499-16605 GCA_001685075.1 Bramus lutescens
GAGAGAGAGAGAGAGAGAGAGAGAGAGAGAGAAATGGGTAGAGCTCACTTTTAAAGTGGCTTAGTGCAAGCATACAGAGTCATACGTAGCCATGCAGTGTATGTGCTTAGACTACATAGTGGCATGTGGCAATAGGACCCTGGGCTGACTGAGTATTTGCCTGAATACTGACAACACATGCACAGCCACAGGAATCTGGGGCTGGCTAGGTGATACTAGAAATGCTATCATTCCTCCCTTTAGTTTATTATAAAAAATGAGTTAGGGAGAGCAAGTGGGAACATAAAATGGGGGTGTTAGGTTCTCAAAACTGCTTCCTGCTGACCTGGGTGGTCACATTTTGGGGAACCTGAGAAAACTGGGGTGCTGGCCAAATCCATAAATATTTGGCTATTCTCACCTTGTTGTCCAAGCTCAGTGGGGCCATCTGGTGCCTTTTGGACCAGGCATGATGTTGGCAGAGAAGAGGATTCTGATAATTAAGAAAAGGGAATCCCAAGACCAGAGAAAAGTGGGGAGGCTTAGACTGTTGATTTCCATTACTTATCTGGAATGCATCTGACAGTGCATTTACCTGTTCAAAGTGGATCCAAGTCAACTCCCTGGAGCTTAGAAGAAATTTTTGAGTTTGTAAAGGATAATTTTTAGACACTTTAACATTCTCACTGTTTATAACCTATACTGAAATTTATATTTTAGAAATGACAGTATACTCACATCAGAAATGATTCTGGCTGAAAACATTAACATTCTTTCTTCTATCCACAAAAGTGTGACAGATGATTTTAGCACAAAATAAAGCACCTTTTAAGTCTATAGTTAGAAAACAACCAAAGGGAATTTTAAATCCTGAGCTTGTGGCTATGATTGTATAGCGATAGGAAGGTACTCACTACTATGCCGGAGCTGGATTAATAGCTTGTCAGAATTCCATTTAAGACTATAAACTTTTGAATTCTTAATTGTTAAGACTATAAACTTTAGGAGTCTTAATATAACTTAATATGATACTTAATATAAAGTATCATAGTGAAAGAAAGAAATCTGAAACAGTTCATTCTTTTATTCATCTCAGGTCACTTTATCCTTATCAGCACTTAAGTTTCCCTATCTTCACATGAAGACACCTTAAAGCCCTTCTGTCTAATCACCAGCACATACAGGTGAATGTATGTCACTGCAAAGTAAGTTTTTTTAAACAAAGGAATGGTAAAAAGTTACACTGAAATCTGCTTTGTGAGTTTATCTCTTTTTGAGTCTGGTAACAACGTAAATCGTATCTAGACTTAGTGTCATCTTTAGGAGAGTCAGGCCTGTGACCTGAATTTTACAAAGACAACTGAGAAAGCAACTGAAGCATTGGTTGCTGCTGTTAAAATGACAAAACTAACAAGCCTAGTCATCAAATACCATCAGAGTTCTGAGAAGAACAAATTTTGACAAAGTTAGCAATTGAAAATGACAGAGACTTTCTTGCTGGTTTTCTAGACAGCTACCTGTCAGGATCCTCCATGGTTGTTGAGGACAGAGGTCTCAGGGCAGCCGAGTGCCAGGTCCAGATGATCCGACAGCCGTCCTATGGAGTAGGAACTTGTGGGAGAACCAGCCTGCCTTTGTCTAGGCATCTGTGACACATTTGATTCCCCAGTGTCCTATTCTGTCTGTGATCTAAAGAGGGTCTTGGCAGCAGTTGAGGAGAAAGAGTTTTTGCTTAGTGACTAGCATTGCCACATTTGAAGCAAGTTCTAGGTACGGGTTCTTCTGTGCCCATCAATATTCTTTGAAGGAAATAGGGGTACTGCCATAAGTTGACGTGTCTCTCTATAATGTAATTAAGCATTTTAAATATCATACTCTATAGATCGCTGAGGATTTGTTTCTAGTTACTCATTTTAAGCTTAACTCTGAAAACATTTACAGGGAACTAGGTAAGTCTTATCCCTGTAACTAATTACATCAGTACTTAGCACGACTACAATTAAAGAATTTGATCATTTATAAGGATGACTGATTTTTAAATTGTATTTTTAACAGTATGCAATATGTTAGCAGCTTTCATAAGACTAGTTTGCATTATATTCCTGTTAGCTTTAAAAGTAATGATTTTGAATTGTAGTTCTTCTAGCATCAAAATAAAACCTTTCAACCATAGACAATGGGCTCAGTAAAGAAGCCAAAATAGCCATTTCATGGGTAAAAAACATAAGTTTGTACCAAGCTGTTAAGGGTATCTCTTAGGAAGGCAAAAAAATATGACAAGGGAAAGATCCCATGGCAAATTGGGAACAGAAGAAAGGGGGCTTGTGATTTGGGGTGTGGCCCACGACCAGGGACTAAGGGAACACAGAAACCAGAACTGCTCTTGACGGGTCATGGGGGTCTCTATGCAATCTCTGTGCAACTCTGGGAAAAAGAACCTCTTGGGAGACCAGGCATTTTATTATAAAATATATCTTATTTATCAAATACCTTATTTATCAAACATACGTTGTCACTTATTTAAATTGTCTAGATGCTTGTTGTTGAACACTTGGCAAAGACATAAGTACTTACATTTAAAATTTCTAAGTTAGTTTTTGTTAAGCTGAATAAATCTTTATAATCTCAAATTTTTATCACCATATAGAATATGTTTTAAAGCAGAGTCAAATCACATATGCAAATATTTGTATTAAATCTAACCATATATTTATATCATCATACAAGAGTCCATACCAATCTAAAATATTCAAGACTTGTTGCTTCCTTAGTCTAGAAGGAGATTGTAATGGCTTAGATAAAACGCTGTGGTTCCCTGAGGGTCACGGCAGACCACAAGGGGCAGTCACAGTGTTTTATCTAAACCATTACATTGGTGCTCTGTAACTCGGCCAGGCTCTCTCCATGTTCCCTCCTGCCCACGAGCAGACCAGCTGAGAACATGTCTAACCCTGGGCTAGGAAACCTGGTTTCTTCACAACAGCCTTGCCTGAGCACTGACCTCTACTCACAGCAGCAGTTTCAGTAGTGAGTTTTCCCCTTCCAGTCAGCTTAACCATTACTCCAAATCCAAGGAATTGACCATTGAGCTCTCAGTAACCCTCTGGTGTTCCCAGAAACAGTGGGGGGGAGGGATCACCCCCAACCACAGCCTTCATGGCTATGGTTGAGCCCTTTGCTGACATTCATCTCTGGTTGTTTCCCATAGCTAAAAACATGACAGGACTAACCGGGATTGTCCTCCCACGCTAACACTGCAGATGCTGAGCAGTGGGAACCAGGTCTCTCAGATTTTTTTCTTTCTCTTTTCTTTTTCTTTTTCTTTTTTTTCTGCTTTTCTTTTCTTTTGGACTGCTCCTAAGTGGGGAACACTGTGAAAGACCGTCCAGGATGGCCTTTAGTCTCTGGCTTCCAAGTTACCCAGACCAGGGCCAGTTGGCTTCATTAACACCTTGCCTATAGAGAGAAGTAATTCTGCTACAGACTGAGCGGTGTTCATTCATTGTTTTTGCAGGTTTTCGCATTTTCAGCTATGGAATATAAACCCTCAAACCATCAGCCACCTGTCTGTAAATGCTCTGCCTGTGTTCCGCCGGCTCCACTTTTCTTTTTGCTGGACAGCCCCTTCCCCACCAGTCTGAAAATGCTCTTTTTCTCTTGCCCCCATTCCTTCTATTCTATCCCTGTCACCACCACCACTTGTCCCACAAGATTAGTCGGTTCTGTGAGGAAGCTGTTTCCAGTTCAAGCCCTTGCTCCCTGCTGCAGCTTGTGGCATGGTGGCTTGGCAACAGAGCAGTTCACAGTGGTGAGTGATTTTCCTCTCTACTTTATGTATGAAAGAATGTGTGAATAGTGTGGCCACACAGATGTCATTCTGTTTTAAATGAATGTTCTACACAGCCTCTATGTCTCTCTTGTTATTATATTTAAAACTCCTGCAGCTCAAAAAACATGACTCTGTGTTTTACTCCATATAACATGTGACTGCTGCCATTTTGACTAAGGTCAGGTGACCTTACCACCATTTTAACTGAGGTCAGGTGACTTCACCACCATCTTAACTGAGGGCCAGATCAGGTGACCAAGTCCTGCCATCTTTACTGAGGTATTCATTGCCTGTTCCCCTGGTGCTGACTCTGTTACATGTGTGTTTTGTGCAGTGACATGCCTTTGGTAGGGCCCACCCAGAGCATCCACTTCACCCAATTCCTGTTTAATGTGCGTGTATGTGCATACATGTGACTTAAATTCACATACATTTACTGTTAAATGCTATAATTATCTGTTCATTGCATCTCTTTCTAGACTACAAAACCAATAAGTCTCATGTTTTAAATTGGTATGTACTTTTAAGTCTCTTACATAAAATACTGTATATTTAATCCAACCCTGCTTTAAAACATGTTAAGCTGTTCTCTACTATTGTCAGTTCTGCTGTTAGCCTTCTATTGCAAGCACTTTTTTCTTCTTTCTGTCTTTTACAAGTGTAAATATTACCTATTAAGTTGAGCCAGTACAGTCAAGCTCAGACCCAGCTCTCCAGACATATTCTATACTGCAGTTATAATTCATTTATACCCAGTAAACAGCCCTCAACTGCTCAGAGATCTGGGGAAAATGAATTTAAATTCTTAATTATTTAAAAACTTTCATAACAAAAAGAGACAGGTTGACTCCTAGTAGCAGCACTCTGCTTCCTCCAAAGAAGACAGAAGACAAATGGGCACAGAACAATGAATGTCCAAGCCCAATTCACTTTAACTGTCAAGTGGTGACCACTGGGCAGAACTGCCTTTTGTCTAAACTGAAGATCTCCAGACAGTGGAAAGAATCACCAGATCTGACAGCCTAGCTGCTCAGGTCAAGATAGGCTTGTCATTCCACCACAGATTTCTTAGCCAACAAGATCTTCTGAAGCCTGGCAGGCCCTGTGCTAAACAGCAAAAACCAAATATGACCCTCAGCAATCATGGAGGACCCTGAGGAGTAGCTCGAGGTACCAACCAAGTAAGTTCTCTGTCTTTTCTTAATCATTAACTTGTGTAAAATTTTATCCTTCTCAAAGATCACTGATGTAGTGTGACAGCTGAGAGGTTTTGTTGGTTTAAAAGGGCAGCCTCACCAAACAAATTTCAATAAACTACAAGTTAACAAAATTCTCTCTCACTCTGCCTTTCATAGTCTTAAAGATATTATGCAAAAATATCTGCCTCAGTCATTCTGGTATAAATATGCTGCTGTTTAAAACCTATGTTTTTATAAACCCAAAGAATTCTTGTGAGTTCCAACAATCCAAATTGAAGGATGCACCTTCAACAGGTCAGATACATTCCTCTCAATTCCCTGGTCCTAAATTTTTTTTTTCCTAAACTTAACTTTGTCCCCTGTTCTGCCAGTACCTTAAACAGGTCTAAGAAACACCAGACATTTCCATACCACAAACACCAGACAGGAGTAAAGAGACCAACTACCCCAGGATGTGACCAGCACCCAGCTATCTCAGGTCCCCCCACAAGATGATGCCTATCATTCTCTTTCTCTTACCCACCGCTGCTCCTCGTGGGGCTGCCCCTCCCAGGTCTCTCAACCACCACCTTCCACCCACCTGGGACCCACAGAGGCCTCAGGTAGTGGGACCTGGCTGCCCCTCATGGCCCACTGCCCACCCCTCGAGGAACTGTGCCATTTTAACTAAATCATTACAGAGATATGATGAACAGAGAGCTTATTAGGATAAGAAGTGTACTCATTACCTTAGTAAAAGATGGCTGCCAGCCATGTGGCTGCCTACATCATGATGAGGTCACCAGTCAAGATGAAGGAGTGCCACAAGATTGTTATTTAAAACTTGTTTTTCTAAACAATAGTTACATGTACATATATGCACAGTTGAATCCAAGTTACATACACATAGACACAGAGTTAAATCTAGCTTATATTCACACATATAGAGTTAAATCCAGTCATATATGTATACACATATACACACACGTACATCTTAAACAGGAGTTGAATATATTAAAAGAAAGGGAAAGCTGGTGGGTGCTGAGCAAGATGAAGCTGACTTTTTCATCTCTGACTCCCTTGTGGCAGCAGACCTACTGGGCGTTTAGAGAGGGAGAGCAGACAGAAACAAGCAGGTTTGGGAGCAAAGAAAAAGAATTCTCGGTTCTCCAACTGCCTTATCCAAGGAATACTGAAGCCAGTCTTAACATCCAGGGGAATGGTCAGAGGCAGGCAGCCCTGCCAGAGACCCAACTGCCAGTGCAAAATGAAAGGAAATCCATCAGTAAATGATAAAGCAGATTTGCTGCCTGTGGACGGGAGTGGCTCTGTAGTAGGTGGAGCACACTGGTGGAGTTCCCTGGGGGCCTTGGCGGAACCCGCCAGGGCAACCTACCAAACAAACGTGCCACACACAACAGTGTTAGTTCAAGAGGAAATCAGAGACAAAGAAAGGAGTAAAAGGCAAGGGACAAGGCAAAGAGAACAAGCTCTACCAAGAAGGCATTTTCAAAGGATACACATGTTGCGTAACTGATGGCTGAAAAGGGATCTAGTTACATGCAACAGCTTTGGCTGCAAAGGCCAGCTGCTGCTGCAGAAATGAACATTGGAATTCTTTGATAAAAAGAAGCAGAGTTAGACTTCTAGAACCCCAGGGTTTTTGTTTGTTTGTTTTTTTGTCTATTTGAGATAGTTTATTTATTGAAAGAGGAAAATACAGCTTAATAGCCTTCATAGCTGAGTAGAGGAACGGGGAGAGAGAACAGAGAGAGGGTTTGGAGCAAAGATAAGATAAGGCTTGAAAACAGAGTACCCACTTCCATCTGTCGGGTCACTGGCAAAATGTTGCAAAGCTCCCTTAAAATGTCAGGATATAGGGTGCCGGGAACGGGCCATTTAGATTGATATATAAGGGGTATTTGGGCCAAGGCATCCCTGAACGGAGGTTGGGCTTATGTTGCTAGGTGTTGTCCTCAATAATGAGGCAGAAAAAAAAATGAGGTTGAAAGGCCTTGAAATTTTCAGCGAGGATTGATTTTGAGAAGGCACCGGCTGCTAAGTGATTCCTCAAACACAGATCAGGGGCCACGGCTCTGAGCCCAAGAGACACATGCATTGTCTAGTACCGAAACCAAGGACGAGAGATGATCGATTAGGAAAGCACAGGCTGGCCAGTATGTCATCACCCAGCTCTGAAGGAGACGTGGTTGCCTGATGCCAGGACTTGTTCAAGAGGCCAGAAACAACGATGGAGAGACGAATCCTCACTTGTGGGGAATGGCCAGAGAAAGAGTATTCATCATTGTTGGATGGAGGGGCCTAGAGATTAGGTGGAAAAGAGAGGCTGTCATAAGTGGACAGGGTTGTAGGGTCCTAGCATGAACCAGACTGCCTGCAGGCAGGAGGAAGCACCAGCAGAGCCTGTCGCTGCGGTAAAGGCATCAGTAATTTGAATAATGGTGGGAGATTGAGATAGATCCCATCATGCTACAGGGCTCACATGGAGAGGATTTTATTGGGGGAAGAACATGGGAAGGTGTGGGGGGGGGCACTGGCCTCTGGGTATGGGAGCAGCAGAAGAGGAGAGAGAAGAATGAACAGAACTAGCTTTTAAAGGGGCTAAGAGCAAGCATATAGAGCCTTACACAGCCACCCAACACATGCATATAGATTATGTAGTGACATACAGCCATAAGACCTTGGGTCGATTAAGTATTTACCTGAATACTGACAACACATGAAAGGCCATAGGAAGCTGGGATTGTCTAGATGATGCTGG
Organism: Bramus lutescens; assembly: GCA_001685075.1. Taxonomy (NCBI): domain Eukaryota; kingdom Metazoa; phylum Chordata; class Mammalia; order Rodentia; family Cricetidae; genus Bramus; species Bramus lutescens. Next base: position 11,268 of record LOEQ01014964.1, read on the forward strand.
AAATGCTAACACTAATAGCTTTGTTTGTCTCAATGGTTTCCTAGTGTCTGATTCTGTTCATTGCAACTCTCTGAAAAGCAGTGTCTGTATTTAAATTACCTTTGCACTTACAACAAACCTGTGTCAAATGTATTTGCTAAAAGACTAAGTAATAAACTTTATAATATCATTTTTTTAGAAAAATAAACTTTATTCAAACTAATTACATTTTTAAAGGGAGATTTTCTTCCCCAGTTTTACTTTAATTTCTGCAAATTTCATAAGTAATGGCATTTCACAGTTATGTATCCTTCATGCATGCTATTAAATAAATCAACAAATCCAAATAAACAAGTTTTAAAATAGTTTTATTGACAGAACAGTAGCAAAATCAAATAAGTAGGAGTAAAATGTTCCTATTTATATGTGACTCCTTATTAACTTTAGTTTGATTTAATGTTATTACAGATTATGTATATATGATTAGAGTTAATACTGTATATATTTATATGCATATATTATTTTAAATTCTGTATAGATAGCATTAAAATAAACTGCCTACATTCAGTTAAAATCTCTGTAAAAGAAAAAACTTGACAAAGGTATCAGATTTCCTATCATCAAAATATTGTCATGCTCTGCAATGATAGATGAAAAAAGACATAATGAGTGTTAATGATTGGTGCAATAGAATTTTAAGAAATCAGGAGATACTTATTGCAGACCCTCACTATGGTGATTCAAAGTCCTCAAGGCACACAGATGCATTTGCAGTAGGAGTCTGGAGTGGTCTGAAGGAAAACATCTCTAAACCAAGAAATTATAGTCCCCTTCAACTATTCATGGCTAAAATCATGGAGATTTCAGAGCTCCTTGGTAGTATTTTGATTCTTCCCCTCTCCCTGGAGGACAAAGAAATACTTCCCTTTAGAATTCTTAGACTCCTTGCATAGTGTATGCGTCCTCTGACTTGGTTAAACCTTCCTGAGAACTATTGGTTTAGAATGCCTACTTTCATCTCTAACTCAGGTTTGACAGATTAGTGTTTAAATGGTTCTCAGAAATTGAATATCCACATGCAGAATATTGAAACTTCACCCTTGTCTATCAAACTATACAAAAATGATCAAAATCCTTGAGGTCGCAAGAGAAATCAAGCTCTTCATGGCATTGGCACAGGTGACAATTTTCTGGATAATACTCCAAAAGCAGAAGAAAAAAAAGCAAAACTGGAAAATTTGTTTAAATCAAATTTTCAAAATGACATGAATTGCAGAGTTAACATCTGGAATATGTAAATAACTCAAAATCAAGCAATGCAAATAAAAATGTGCAAATGATATTGTTTATGGACAATTCTCAAAAGAAAAATACAAATACCTAATAAATATTTGAAAATTATTCCATAAAATTACCAGAATAGCAAAAATTAACAAATGCTGTTATAGATAAAATTTAAAAAAAAAACATGCTTACTGTGTAGAGATTCTTCAAACAACTAAAAGTAGTGCTACTGTATGATCCAACTACTGCTTGGCATCTTCCTAAAGGAAACGAAGTCATAACACAGAAGTCATACCTACCTGCTTGTATTCATCACTGTACTGTTCACTGATTCAGCCCAAGCGCCTCTAACAGATGGAGTATTATTCAGCCACAAAGCAGGATGAAATAATTATAGCAAAATGAAAGAAACTAGATGTCATTTTTAGATAAAAAAAATAAGCCAGACACAGAAAGGCAAATATCTTGTGTTCTTTTTTGTATGTGGAATTTTTAAAACATCTTGAATAATCAACTTGAAGAAGACAAATTGCTAAATACTAGGAAGAGTACTAGAATGGACGTGATCAATGTGGTGTCTGCATCTACTGCAACATTGCAACAGAACCTAGGAAGTTATGATTAATAGGCATCATTATAAGAAGAATAGGTTTTAATAAATAGTAAGGGTATATGCAGAATTCTTCATTTAAAACACTAAATTTGGAAAAGACCATTGTTGTGTAACAGTTTCCTCCTAGATTGCAACATTCCTTCCAGAAGAGAAGTTCCTAAAATAGCTTTAGGAAGTCCCTGAAACTGACAAGACTCATTAAATCCTTCCCTCCCTGCCAGAGCAAACAAATCAAGCTGTAAAGAAGACTCTCAGACAAACAAAAGTGGGGGGGAGTCTGAGACCCAGACCAGGATCCTGGAAGAAGTACAAACCAATCCAGCTCCCTGGAAGAGGTTTGGATCCACTAAGTGGTCTGGAAGGGACACTTTGAATGTTGAGCTGCCTGTAGGCTGTACAGTGTGCTCCAGGTTCCTAGCGTCTGTGAGCTGTCAACTATGTTGGGATGGGCCTTGATAATGCAACTTCCTTTGAGTCATTTCTGATCCTGTAAGTAACTCCCTCACCCATACTCTTGTTAAGTAACCCCAATATAACTCACTGGTTCACCAAATTGGACTTTGATGATATCTGTACTGTGGTCTGTTATGGTCTTCCCATCTGGCTACAGTGCTTCTTAACCTTCTTAATGCTGTGACTCTTTACTATAATTCCTCATGTTGTGGTGACCCTCAACCATAAAATTATTTTTGCTGCTGCTAAATTGTAAATTTTCTACTGTTACGAATCGTACGTAATACAAATATGTGTTTTCTGGTGGTTTGGGTTCATAACCCACAGCGTGAGAATGATTGGGTTAGTAGATATGTGTGCGTTGCATCTTCCCAAGAAAAGTTTTGTCGCACAACAAACAGTTGAAGTGTATAGCAGGGCAATTGGAGGATGGAGAGAGGAGGAACAGGGAAAGCACAGTAACCATTACTTCATGTGCTGCCTTAAAACATGTTTAAAAACTGTACGACAAGGCTTTTAGAAGCTTAAGCTTTATAAAATCCTGTCCTTTAAAAATATTAATTCGTTTTCCTTGAAGGGGTGCTAGCAGACCCAAACATAACAAACAGGGCTCTGGCAGACCTTGCTCTTCCCCGTATCCTCTTTCTTGCTAAAAACAATTAGATTACTAAAGCTAACCACCAAAGTCTATTCCCTTATTGGGCCACTTCCTCCTCCTGAGGCTGACTACCAAGGTCCAGTTATTAAAGTATTGAAGTCCAGCAATCAGAAACCCCTTCGGCCACCTAATTAAAGTATTGAAGTCCAGCAATCAGAAACCCCTTTGGCCACCTAATTAGCATGCCTAATTAGCATGCCCAATTAAAATTAAACACCTCATCTGAATTCGGTTTCCCCTGTTACCTTTATAAGCTGCCATTTGCCTATGGGCCATGTCTGTCTCCTCTCTAGGCAGAGGCAGTCCTTTGTCCTCTGGGGAGATAGCCCTTGCCCCTCACTCTTGTTCCTTTTTCCTTCTCCCTCTTCCTCTGTCTCCTGTCTTTGTGCCTTATCCTGGCCCTCTGGCCCTCTGGGGCAGATAAATCTCCTTTGTGCTGGGAACTTGGTCTTGGGTGCCTTGTGCTGCTGCCTGTCTTTTAATTCCTTTCACACCAATAAGATAAATGCTAAAATGTCTTAAAATATGCATTCGGGTGTACTTCATGATTCCACTCTCCTTCGCCCGAAAGAAGAGCAAAAGACACCATATTTTCATTTATCATTGAATCTATTGATTCTAAGGACACTACATAAACACACTGAGAACTAAACATCTTATCAGGCATACAAGATAGGAAAGAAATCACTTTAGAAATGAATAAAACGCAGTGTCCTGCCCTTGGAATGGCTGAGGAAGTGCACAGTTGAGGCAATTATATCAGAACACAGGTGGTGTGGGAGTCCCATGGGATGACACACACAGGCCAGGAAAGGTGTGAGAAAGAGAGGCAAGTAATGGAAAGCTTCACATATCAGATGATTTCAAACTCAGATGAGTTGGATTAGTTAAAATAAAAGTTGGCCCATGCTAAAGAAGGGGGGAGGGAAAGACGCTCCAGGAAAATGAGGCTATTCTTGGGAGTGAGTTGGCATCTCTGTAGGTGGACAGTAGACAGAGGGGACAAAGGGTGGTAAATGAGAGACTGAATCACAACAGTTTCTGAGCCTGTTTATCTTAGTGCTCTGTGTAGTTATGGCAGAATTGTCAAGCCTGGGCAATTTGTGGCAAGCGGAAATCTGTTGGGGAGGCAGCGGAACTCAAAAAGAGAGAGAACTGGACCATCCACAAAAGAAATCAGGCAGAACTCGAGCCCTCAACCATAGTCCATCCTGAGTCCAACAAGCTCATGTCATTCTTTTATACAAAATGAGTCCATTCTTCCCAATAGCACGCACAATTTTAGTTTATCCCAGAATCCACACCAACATTCAGTGTCCACACTTCCTTCCAGTGAGAAAGGTTAATACTCAAACTCTGACTGTTCTGTGGAAAAGCTGCTGCTGTAAGACTGTGAAATCAGAACAGGCCATCTGCTTCCAAACCACAATTGTTTGCAAGGCACGTAATAGACATTCTCCTCTTTAAGTGGACACATCTGCAAAAGAGGAGTAGCTGGTCCTATGTGAGGGAGTAATGTCAGATCTTAAGACTCTAGCCTCTGGGCACCTTCACATAAGATACAGGGTACAAAGGTGGACCTTTGAAAGATTCTGTTAGAGTCAGCCAACACAGCTGCTCTCAGGAGTGAAAATCTCATTCATACCACTACCCTTGGCTGAGACTGTACTATGAAAGATTGACAGTTCTGGCATATTAGTTGAGACTCTACCCTGTGGCTCTGCCAGGTATTGCTCTAGTGAAGATTCCGTGTAATGGATCCTTCTCTGTTGAATTCCCTGCCCAATTCCCGGGGCTACCCTCAACCACCTTCCAAATCCAGGTGAAGGCCATCATGGCTCCACAAACAGTACACTTGCATGCATGCAAACTGTCCAGGCTTGCTACTTGTCTCCTCTATGGAAGTGGTTCAGGTAAGCATCTGGGCTCTTACCAGTGACAGCCAAGAAGTGATTTCCTGAAATGCAGGGAACTGAGTCTGAATGCAGTCATGGGTGGAGCATCCAGCCTGTACCCTGAAGTCATTCTGTTCTTCCAGAGCTCTGGACCTGTGAACGGAAGAAGAGCATCAAGGGTCTCCTAAGTGTCTTCTGCATGATTCGGGCTGTGTCTTGATGATCCTACATGGCTTCCTTGTGTTCATACCAAGCTCTTTATCAAACGGTCACTAGGCTGTACCCTCAGTATTTGCTTGGTTTTTCACATGGCGAGGCTTCAAGTTTTTCAAATGTTTGTATTCTGCTTACTAAAGCTGTAGGTTTCGTCTTTGAGACTCCTCCTTTACATTTTTTTGCATGTTTTATTTTGTTGAACACTCATGACAGAGGGACATATGATATTGTTCTTGCCTT
>LOEQ01014965.1:0-16601 GCA_001685075.1 Bramus lutescens
GGCAAGCCTCTCCCAGCCCTTAAATAGGCCAGGGCCACCAACCCCGGATCGCCATGTGGGCCCTGTCCATAGGTCCACGCATACGCAAGCAGCTTACCATCATCGCATGATCTGGCCTTAGCCAATTATGGAGTTGTTTATCACAGAGAGCACTCGCTTTCGGGATCATGAGGGGCGGAAGCCAGCACCATCTTTAAGGTGCGACATCTCGCAGCTCACTACAGAAGTCTATTTTGTTAGATATTAGGATAGCTACATCTGCTTGTTTCTTAAGTCCGTTTGATGGAAAATCTTTTCCAACCCTTTACTCTGTGGTAATTTCTGTCTTTGAGGTTGAGGCTTGTTTATTGTATACAGCAGAAAGTTGGATCCTGCTGTCATATCCATTTTCTTAGCCTGGGTCTTTTTATAGGTGAATTGAGTCCTTTTTATATTAAGAGATATTTGTGGTTAGTGACTGTTAATTCCTTTTACTTTGGGTGGTAGTGTTTGTGTGTTTCCTTTCTTTGGGTTTTGCTGGTGTGAGGCTATCTGTTGCCTATCTTATTGTGGGTGCAGTTAACTTCCTTGTGTTGAAGTTTTCTTCTAATACTTTCTGTAGGACTGGATTTGTGGATAGGTATTGTTCAAATCTGGTTTTGTCACAGAATATCTCCATCAATGGTGATTGAAAGCTTTGCTGGATATAGTAGTCTAGGCTTGGGTCACTGATCTCTTAGTGTTTGCAATACATCTATCCAGGACCACAGTCACAGATAGCCACCTTTGTGAATCTTTAGGTGTCAGTCTGGGCACTCCCATTGGCAGCCATTTTCCAGGAGAGTACCTGGATGTATTCTATCTTCTCAGATGCTTTCAAATAAATTTGTACTGTTATACTTAGTTCTGTTGATGGGTGGGGTCTTAACTTTAAGGCGCTCTTTCTGTTATCCCAGTGCAAAGGACAAGATTCCTGATGTTTCTCCTTAATAATCAGAGTGGCTATCTCAAAATCTGCAACGATCTCAATGTCACCAGTGTCTCAAGCTCCTATCCTCACCACACTGCACATTTCTGTCAAGAGCTTTAACCAGGTTCATATATTTCCACATCTTTATGCTTAATCCTGTTCTACAACTCTACTTTACTGCAAATTTGGGCAAATAAAATAAGCATTAGGCATACCAGAGCCTGAATGTTATGTTATCATGAGATTTTCCTCCATCAAACAACTTAGTCCATTGTTTTTGAGTTCAGTGTCTGTCTGATTTTCAGGACACAGGCAGAATGCAGCCAGAGTCTTCATGAGAATATAGAACAAGTACCTTGAAGTCCAATATCCAATAGAGTCTTAGTTACTGAGGAAGATCTCATGGTCTGGTTGCTACTGTCTGCACGTATTTACAGTGTCATTCTGGTTTTCCACACTCTGCCCAGAATTACCCACTAAGCTGTGATTCTAGGACATCTTTAGCATATAGCTCTCCATTCAATCCACCCCATGCTCTGCCTTTAGAGAAATTCCACAGACTTATGATCCCTGTGGCCTGGTTGAATCACTACAACATCTCCATTTGCCTAGGACCAGTTTTCTCTATTAGTGTCTTTTCTCATTACTGTGACCTAGTACTTGACAAAAAACAACTTAAGGGGGAAGAATCTTTTGTAGACCAAGATTTGAGGCTACAGAGTTTACCACAGCATGAAATCATGGCTGATTTCCTGGTAGAGAAAAGGCTTTGGCTAGATCTCCTCTTATTTTACAGATCAATAAGCAGAGATTGCATAGGAACTAGACCTTGTTCATAAACTTCAAAGCCTCTCCCAAATGCACACACCTTCCACAATATCTGTATTCAAAAAGTGCTGCAGCCCTTCAGAACAGTACCACTAGGTGGAAAGCAGTGTTTAGCCCCTTAAGTCTGTGGGGCACCTGAATCTTATGCTGTAGATAAATAGAACAATTTGAATAATTTTCTGTTGGTGGCCTAGGGGCTCTACTGCCTATGTTCAGAATGACTGTGCATTGAGAATCTACTGTTAAAATAAAATATATATGAGCATGGAACTTGGGTGATGGCATAATTATAATACACTTTTCTTGCACGCATGATGACTTGATGCAAAAATTCTGGAGTTGGTGGTCCTTGCTGGCAATCTCTGTGTCTGTCAGTGAGGTAAAACTAGGGGGATCCCTGGCAGGCTGGCCAGTCAGTCTGGTCTAATAGATAAAGTCGAGATCAGTCAGAGATTGTAGCTCAAGAGAGTTAGTGTTCTGGATGAAAACACCTATTGCTGCCCTCTGCCCTCCAGATGTACTGTATGTTTACACTTATGCACCTATTACCAGGCCCTTACATACATAATTTTACACATGAAAAATGCTATGACCATGGTGTGTTTCTTAATTTTTCATGTGTCTTTTACTTGTTTTAAAAATACCTTTTTCCCTTAAAATTTTTTATATATTAAAGTATCTCAAAATTAAAATATAATTGCATCTTCTTCCACTTCTCTTTCCTTCCTCGACCTCTCTCATGGACATCCACGCACCGCAAATTGATGACTTTTAAGAAGAATTATTTTACTGGTCCATTATAATGTAGTGATTATATATCCTTAGGAATATGAAGTCTTCTAAAAGAGGACAGAGGTTGCATTCCACTGAAGCTGTAATTTTAGCATATCTTCCTTGAGAGTAAAAAGAGAGAACAAGGAGTTGTACCTGACAGCATTAGTAACAGTAATAACACATAGAGGAGGCTTTATTTTTGAATAGTTCAAAATGTCATTTTTTTCTCTAATTATTGACAGGAACTATGACTTAATTATCAATGCTAGGTATCCATTGGGCTCATGACAATAAGAATAAAAATAGGACAAAATCAACAGAAATCTAGTACTGTATACGATTTCTTTGCATTAAAGTATTATATGACATAAAATGTTATTGTGATAAAAGATTTGAAGAAGTAGGGCGTATAGGGTGAAGTCATAAACATGTGACTGTAGTTTTGTGTTTTATACCCAAAGTCATATGTCTATGGATTGTAAAATTCAAGTCTTGCCTATCTAGTCTACTGATAGGATGTATAACACAAGTTAAATTCATCTGAATCCTTTATGGATGTTAATTAGTCAGTGAAATTAATATAATATTACTTATTGTTCAAGCTAACAGATGAAAATGAGTCAGTCCTACATATGTAATAGTTTAAAGCTATCGGAACTAATACTTTACAACATTTTTTGTTCATAGTCTCAGTAACCCTTGTGTCTTAGTCAATGACTAAATAATAGTTAAACAAGTTAAACAGATAAATAGTTAAACAAACATTTGTTTGTAAGCTTCTAATTATACAGCCTTTATAACACCTATGGTATCTTTAAAACTGGAAAGCTAACTTTTGTGCTTATAACGCTACTTGTAAGCAATGTGTCCCAAATTGTTGAAGAGGCAGTACACTTATCTTTTAGACACTCTGGAACTAAGATGTAGCAAAACCAGTATCTCTCTTGTGATGTATTCATCATTTGGAGGAAAGATGTTAAGCACATGAGATTTAATTCTGGTCCAGCTTAAAACTACTTGTGTAAACTTTGGCAAGTCTCTTCTAAAATGAGAGAATTGAACCCCACATATCTATGCTTCCTTCCGATATTAATGGTTTGAGTGTGTGATTTTATCCATCTGCTTGTTGCATGTATTACTCCTAAATGGCTAATGTCCAGAGAGGGTCAGGGTTTTCTAGACTCAACAAATATTATTTTGATGTATTACATTTGCCAGACAGAACAATAAGCTTCCATTAAATAAACACATCATTAAGTGAGGACCAGTTTATTGAATGGAGGCAACATTATACATTTTCTGAGTATTCTCAGATGTTAGTAAGTTGTAGGAAAGCAAACTTGTCTGGCAAATACTTTATATGTGTCTACAACTTCATTCATTCACCTCATGTACTACTACTTTCATAAATTCAGGAGCTATCAAAATCAATTAAAAATTAATAGACAAAGAATTCTCAAAGCTGTCTTCTATGTAATGAATAAGGAATTATGTGACTGACAAGAATAAAAAGTAAAATATTTCCATAAGATATATAGAAATGGTTAATCAGATCACCTCAGAGTCCTTAGCTTAAAATTCAGCTTAGCCATTTTAAAAAGTGTTTATTAAAGCATCAAGTAGTTTGAAATATTTTTGTCTGTTCATGCATATATTTGTTCAACCTCCATGTATTGCTATAAAAGAACTAAATCTTTTTCTTCCCAAAACCTATTATTAACTTTATTCAAGAAGCCCAAGGGCATTTAAGAACAAAACAAAAGTAATTTTGGACTTCAGTCAAGCTACACAAAGAAGTAACACTTGAGGATAAGTGTCTTTATTGTGTTTGTTTATTTTTGTTCCCTTTTAGAACAGTGAATTGTGGCTTTCATTATAAAGGAATGCACACTATTGTGGCTTAATATATAATGTTAATTAGTTATCCATATATATGTGTATATACCACACCAAACGTTATTTGATGTATAAAGTCAGAACTGGTTATAACTTTTACATGAAAAGCTTAAGACCACCCAACTTGAGCTAGTAATTACTTCAGCAAATAGCTGCATGCTTTTGTTTAGGAAAAGTGCATTTAAGAATATGTGTTTCTTTTTTTCCTGTTTCTAATTTTTTCATTGAAAATATTTTTCCATATATTCTATTCTGTTTATAGCTTCCCCTCACCAATTTCCTCCATGGTCCTTCCTACTTAGCTACCAACCCAGATCCATACCTTTCAATTCCCTATCTCAGTAGAACACAAATAAGCATTTAAAATAATAATTATGATTATAAAATACAAAATAAAAACAAACCAACTAAAAATAGGACAAAACAAACACACACAAGACCCAATGAAAAAGCTCAGAAATACTTATAGACACAGAGATATCCACATTCACATGCATAAATAGCCAATAAAATGACAAAACTAGAAACCATCATATATATGCAATGGACCTATAAGGTTTAAGAAAATGGTCTGACAAAGCATTACGAGACAAAGAACTATCTGAACTTGTCTTGTGTTGGCTCTATACTGCTTGGCATCGGTTCAGTGGTTTTTATTCACAGCAATACTCCATTGGAGAACACTAATTTTTCGTTTGTGAGTTTTTATCAACTAGAGATAACTTCTGGTTCAGAGATGGAGGCTAGTGTCCACTTCCTTTCTTGGTGCTGGGATACCATCTGAGCCAGAAGTACACAGACCCTGTGCATGGACCACAGTTTCTGTGAGTTCATAAGTGGATCCGTTTTGCTGTGTTTAGAAATTCCTTCTTTCCTTGGTGTTCCCCATCCTCTCTGGCTCTTGCATTTTTTTCACATCTTTTTATGCAATGTTCCCTGGGACCCAGGGCTGGGGAGGGATTTAGTAGAGACTTCTCTTTTTAGGACTATGTGTTCCAGTGTCTCTCACTCTCTGAATATTTTCTGGCTTTGGGTCTGTGTATTTGCTTCCATCTGTTGCAAGAGGAAGCTTCTCTAGTGATGGCTGAGTAAGGCAATGATCTATGAGTGTCACAGAATTTCATTAGGAGTCATTTTATGTCTATGTTTCTTTAGTACAACAGGAGTATTTATTTTCTCCTAACCCATGGCCTGTTTAGTCCCTGGTTTTGGAACCTGAGCAGCAGCAAGGATGGGTTCACTCTCATGTAGTGAGCCTTAAAACCAATCAGGCATTGGTCAATTCATCCCATAAGTTTTATGCCACTTTGCATGACCTTACTTTATACAGGTAGGTCGTCACTGTAAATCGAAGAGCTTGTGGCTGGGTTAGTGTTAACCTTTTCCCTTTGGTAGTGCGCAGAGTATCTTCTAGTTTTATAGACACCCATCAGCAGGAGCTCTAGGTAGGCATATAGGTAGGTAGTGTAGGTATTGTCTTCAGCAGCAGGGGGAAAAACTATATCACACTAACAAAAAAACTGGGAATCAATAAACAGCAATCACTAATAACTCAACAACAACGGTCTCAAAAGTGGTAATTCTTTAATGCACTCTTCTTATGAGAGAAACTGAAAAATTTAACATGGAATTTTGAATTTGATTCCAAAAGAAATATTTGATGAAATGAAAGGGCTAGCTTTCATCTTCAAAAATGGTTCAAGTTAAATCTCCAATCTGATAGTTTGTACTCAATCCGACTTTCTGTTTAATCAAGGACGAACTATTCTGCAGTTTGAATTACATCAATCCTTTTAAAGATAGCAGAATGTTAATGTCTCCAGATTTTGAGCTATTTTTCCATTTTCCTCACCTAGCTCAGATTTTAGTTGCTGACATTTCAAGAACTTCTTGCAATTACATAAGCACCTTCCCCATTAGATCATCAGATCCTTCCAAGCCTAAGAAGGCTGTGAGCTGGGTAGACACATCCTCCCCTCACCCCAGAGGTCCCAGGCAACATCACACACTTACAATCTGGACTCACCAATACCCAGAAAAACTGACCCCAGCCACACATTAACTTAGCCTTCTTCTTTGTGGGTCGGCATTCACCTTACTTGTTTCTTCTAAGAAGACCTTGCTCTGTTTGTTGTGCACAAAACTCTCAACTTCAAATCCCAACCTAAGGCTAGTATTGCTAAGGGTCTTTCAGCCTGAAGAGATGATGTGAATCCGAGTCTCTGTACTGCCCTGCTTCTCAGTCAAACCTATTCTTTACAATGCCGAGTTACCAGTATCAGTAAAACAGAGAATACCCGGAAGACACAGAAGGAGGTCAAAGGAGAGGTCATCTTGGTTGCTATTAGCATTCAGTCACATTAGTCAAATATGTGTCAGACAGCTTTTGGTTTCCTTTTATCTGGTGGAATATCTGCCCAACTTATGGTGTGACCACATCTTTGCATCTTTTCCATCTTCTTTAGCTAGTGTAAGCACCACCATCATCAAGTTGCCCTGAGCAGATAATTCCTGTAGAAAACCCTTCCACTTAACATTTTTCAGTAAGATACCACAGCCACACATTATAGTTCATGATTGTCTTCCTCACTATGAAAAACAAAACTTATGGCTGCGTGTCTTTCTAATGACAGCTCAATTTTTTCCCTGTGCTTTTAGTCCATTTTATACCTGAATTTCCAGAAAACTCTTTTAAGTCTTCTTTTCTCTCCTCTCTTCTATACATTTCCCTTCTCCTTTATCAGGAGGTTCCATATCATTTAAGGCACTCAAAGATTCCACTGTTAAAGTAACAATCATAGACAACTCACACAGGACTCTACTGCTTTCCATGATGTAATCTTCTCATGTTCTTTTCAGCCAATCTTCTACAAAACAAATAAGGATTTGTGGGACTGAGAAGGTATCTCAGTGGTTAAAAGGCTTGCTCTGCCAGCCTGCAAAGTGGAGTGCAGCTCCATGTAGCTCACATAAACATCAGGCAGGATGATGCTCACATGAAATTCTGGTGTTGGTAAGGAAGAGAAAGGGGATTCTCGGCATGTTACTATTTCTAAGAGCTCTGGGTTCAATTGAAATATCATATATTACTCAAAGATCAAGGTGGAGAGCAATAACCCAGATATATATGTTGGACATCAACACACATATAGACAAAGGGGAAAATGATTTCTGTTGTGCTACTATTTTTTTTTGTTTTGAGCAGTTTTAACCCTCATTTCAGTGCTATCTGAATTGAGTTCAGCTCCATTGTTTTACCACAATGACTTTGCTAATCTCATTAAAGCATTTGAAACAGCAGCAATAGTAATACAGTAGTACAAGGAGCAATGATGTTAGAAGTTGCGGGAGGTACAAATGACAAGCAAGTTTGGGGAATGAGGAAAAAAGCTTTACCGTGACTGTAGCCAGGATCATGACGCAGAACGGCACAATTTGGCCTTTTCTCTCAGATGCACGTCAGAGTCTAAGTTACTTGTGTCTGGTATTTGGGCTTTTTATCTCTTTCTCTAATGTTCTGCTTCCTGTCATGCAGCTGCCTATCCATCACACGGTGGCCTTCCATGCCAGCTTAATTAAGATGCCATGGCTCTGCCCCCTTTCTGCCTGTCTCTTACAGGAAGCTGCCAAGATGTACAGCTTGCAGTCTTGGAGTTTTTCTTTTAAATTCTACTCCCCCAAAATGTGTGTACTTCTTCTTGGGTCCAGGCTTAAATTATTTCATTAAAGAATTATAGTAGCAATGACTGATTTCTCTAATAACATGTGACACTGCATCTAAAGTCCCAAAGTTTCCAGGGAGATGACAGTTATCTCGTTAGTGGTCACTGGTGGCAGTTTGTCTAGGAATGATTTTAGGTGTGAATAAAGTAATGCAAAAGCATGCTGTTGGTAGTTTAATGCTTTAAAATTATCTTTCCTGTGAAACATTCAAAATACTAATTAAGATACAGAAAACCCAGAACAAATTTTTCAGTACAATGTTTTTAATGAGGTATTTTATTACATTTCCAACCTGCTTTCAATACATTTTCTTATTTATATAAATACCGAGAAAAACATACAGAAACACAATGGAGTCAAATTATTGAGCTTTTGTCAACATAGGAATGAAATATTGAGAAATTATTTCTTCCAGTCATAATTAGATTAAAACAGACTCTTGTTATTTTGAGGACAATTGCTTTTAAAAAAAAACAGTTCTCACGTATTTCTGCCTATTTTCAGAAGTTCTGTCTTGTTAACTGCCAGCTGAGAACTAATCCCATTTATTCTGTTATTGAATATTTTGTAAAAGCTACCAAATTTATGTTCACATAAGAGAATCTAAAAAAAAAGGAACCAAAAGAAGTCTTAGGCTCTGGTCTGCAACCATAATCATCCTAACTGGTTATAAACACTGTGCTTTCGTGCTATAAAAACTGCATGAAAGTAAAAATTGTCAAAATATGTTTTACTCAGTTTATTAGATATGTACTTTATTTGCTAATATAATTGACCCAATGCTTCTCTTATACATAATTAATTGTAATTGTGAGTTAAATTGTATCTCCATGTTCTTATAACTCATTTTAGTTATGAATTGATTTTGAGGAGAGCAGAAGGGCAAAGAGCAAGGCACTTCTGCAAACAGACATGATCCATTATATGTTATGAAACATGCAGAGATTTAATATAAAATTCCTGAAGAGAGCTATTGTTGGTGAACAAAATATTGTATTTTATGCTCATTAATTATCTTTATGGAAAATAACAAATGAAAACAGATTAAGAGATAAGAAAAAATAAAATAATTTCCTCAGTGATGCATATAGTCAGCTGAAATAGAATAAAATCAGGTGTGTGAAGTTAAATAATATTATTGCTTGATTTAAATTCAAACAAAAGGAGATGCTATGAGTTAACAGCATTTTATTTTGAGGCTGAAAGTATGAAATATATTTATGAAATTTCATGTAATAGAGCAATGAATGCAAGGGGTGTGATGAACTTGCATGTTAAATGAAATTGTTCTTACAAACCCAGCTGGAACCCTTGGAATGGAAAAAAAAACATGACAAAGCTGAAGATTGACAATGATGCAAACACAACCTGCCATTTCTGTTGTCTTTGACTAGACAAGACACTAGACTGACCTTTGCTAGTCACCAACATAGGAAAACCCACAGCTCTTTGTGAATTAACAGTTTTTGCTGCTTATATTGAGTTCAACACAATTCCTTTCTGATTTCCTCTTCCTCACAGAATGAGTCTTCTAAAGGAAATAGCATGTGACAACTGTGTGATTTCCATTTTGTTCACAAAGGAGGCTTGGGGACAGGGCAATGTAGATATTTAGTGAGTAATATCTTTTCCTACCATATGACAACCTTAAGAGGAATGGGGTAGGGGTGGATAAAGAAAGAATGGAGAGATTGCCAAATTTCAATATAGATTGCTGAGCCTAGTGGTTCTAACTCAGATAGATAAACCCCCAGAGGGGAAAATACAAATCAAGTGGAAGACAAGGAGTAAAAGAAACAGTCACATTCTGAAATTCAACTTACTTATTACTTCTTGCATTGTTTCCTATTTGTTTAAAGATACACATTATTTTTTCCTAAATAAAGCGAATGTATTTCAAGGTAAAATCTTCATCTTTTCTAGTTTTGCATCCATAATTTAAAAGGTCATACACAATGGGATTGATCCTTTGCTTCAATCCATGTTCAGGCTGTAATTTTTAACACTATGTTCTGATCAATAGGTTAGCACAGTTTGATTTAAATATAGATACATTACATAATATTTATCTTTGGGAATATAAAAGTTTAATGCTCAACGTCAAATATTTATTTTTATAACTCAGCAATGGGAAAAGGTAGAGTAGCCACAAGCTGTTACTATGCAATGACGAGTTCCAGGTGCTTCCGTACTCTGAACAGTACTGAAAGAGCCAATCAGAACGTTTAATTTATATGTATAGTTGTCTCCACCTTGTTACTTATGCTGTACACATCTGCTCATAAGTTTGGATTTTAAAGGTGCACTCCTTAACAAATTGCTATGTAAATAAAAGAAAACACAATTAGACTTTATTAGAGACATTAAACACAAACTTTCAAATTCCCAATATTACAACAGTAGGACAATATAAAAACCTATTTCTGTATATAAATATAGATAAATCAGCATACTTGGTTGCACATATACCTCATGTTAACAACACAGTTCAAGCAGAGACATTTTAGTGAGTTATTTTCCCATTATCTCTATGCTGAAATTTAAAATATCTTCTTGCATCATGAAAATTGTTTACCTACAATTTTGATAACTTACACTTTATTTATATTTATTGTTAGATTTTAAAACATCTTTTTAATTATCCCTAGATTATTCCTCTGTTTAATCATAAAGGCACAACCATTAGGATTTTGCATGGATTCTGCATCTACCAGGTTTGTATTTTATGGTTCCACCGTGGTATACCTTTCTACACTCTCTTCTAGATTCCTAACATGAGACCCATCATAATTGCAGTTCATGGTCTCCCATCTCTGTTGACTTCCTTCCAGGATCTTTCAGTAGGTGAACTGACCGAAGGTAAAGAGGCAAAGAGAAAGAGGAGTCATAGTTTTTCTATTAGCTTCTTATCAGGTAAATAGCATCTTACAGATGACTGGCTCTTCCTGAAATGAAGGTGCTTGAGAGATGCCATGGTGATGAAGGCTGCATTCAAAATGCCGTGGTGATGAAGGCTACATCCAAGATGCCATTGTGGGAGACAAAATGCTATGCTATTAGCAGCAGGGAGGCTCCTGACAAAAGCACTAGCAGATCCAAAAAGGCACTATGTAGGAAGGCTGTGGAACTTTGGCAGTAAAGGACCTAGATTGAAAAAAAAAAGCATATAAAATAGGCAAATAGGACAATGTTATCAAAACTGTGACATAATACTCAGTACCAAATGACATACACCACTTTCAGAACAGAAACGTTTCATTGAAAATTTCTTTTCTCCTTTAAATCAGAGTCAAGTTTCAAGGGTGTTAGTCAGGAATGACTCAAGTACTCTTCCTGACATTTCTTTTGTTTCTCTGGATTGGTCTGTTTACAAGCATAGACTTCCATGTGTGTGTGCATACAGTCTCACTCCTGTGAGTGTGTGTGTGTGTGAGTGTGTGTGTGTGAATGTGGAGGGCAGAGCACAACTCTGAGTGTTGATTCCTATCTATACTCTGGACAGAGGCAGGACCTGAGTTATGCAATTAAAAAAAAAATCAATACATCTCAAAGGTTATTTTTTTAAATATTTTCTATGTAGGAAGATTTTATTTTTAAGTAAATTAATAGCTCCTGCATACATAATTACCTAAATTAAAGTAATGAGAAAATTTCAGCGTAATATATTTATTAATTAATACACACAATGTAATTTGATTATATTTACACCTTCTCCCAATTCCTACTCCTAACTCTAGGTTCTTCTCTGAACCTCCACTGCCACTACCAATTTCATGTCCTTTTTATTTTTCTTAACAAAAAACCAAACTACATTCAATTTGTGCTGCCTGTTTACACGTTGAATGTATGTTATGGAGTCTCATTAAGGACCACATCTAAAGAAGACCAACCCTCGTTTCCCCCACCGTCTCCCTAGCTAGTGCAGGGGGCTTGTGAGTTCCTCTTCCATTCACGCTAGAATGCAGACGGCTTTGGTCTTCTGTGAAGTTGTGTGCAGGCAACCACAGGTACTTTGAGTTCATAATTGCCTCAGTCCCATCACACACAGAATATACCATTTCACCCCATTCATCTCCGACGTCTGTCTCTCTAAGGTTTCTACTCCCAAGACCTCCCTGTGAGCTACTTTATTGTAATAACAAAGAATGCCTGTAAGGGGGAAATATGTCAAAAGCAAACAGAAAATAATCATCTGTAGGCAGAGACTGTTTACTTTGATATATAGAGAAAGCATCTGATTAAGCCAAATAATTAGACAAGAAATATAAGGTTACAACATACTTGGAGTACAAATGAGCCCCAGTAAAAGCCTGTGAGAGAGGTCTGTGTGTGTCCTGGTGTTCATGCTGGGACATTCTTGACATTTTTGTGTGTGTGTTATTTTATATGACATTTGCTAATGAATAAGATAAATGTATGTGCATGGTAAAAAAAAAATCAAGAATTTTAAAATCTTTTAAACCTTAGAGCAGTCTTAGTACATGAAAGACTAAGCAACATTTCCATTAAAATGCATAACGCTGAAGAGTTTGCCATTAAATTCTATAAATTCTAAATGTACTGGCTATGTGGGAACCTAGTCTGTTTGGATGGAGGGGGAAGGACCTTGGACTTCCCACAGAACCCTGACTGCTCTTTGGATTGGAGAGGGAGGGGGAATGGGGGGAGTGGGAGGAAAATGAGAGGAGGGGACGAGGTGGAAATTTTTAATATTTAAATAAATTATAAAAAACCATAACAAACAAACAAACAAACAAACAAACAAACAAAAATTCTAAATGTTCCTTACCAGAGAAATCATGGCAATCAGAAGTGTGTAGTTCACATTTGTAGAGGATTTAAAATGCAGGTAAGCGAATCACACAGGAGGACAGCTCACTGTTGTAAGTTTCTTTTGTTAGTCTCCTTCGATAGCTCTCGGAATAAAAACTTAGGATTTGGGGAACATTTGTCCGTGTTTGAAATAAATGATGAATGGGAAAAGTTTAAACATGTGAATATTATCACACATCAATTAGTCCAATATTAAGAAGCATTAGAAAAGATTTAAAAAAATCCCAAAGTTTAAAGGCTTTCAGGTGAATTAAAAAAATGATACAAAGGAAGTAATGCAATTTATCTTGTCAATAATGATACATTGAATTGTATCAGTAGAAAAACAAGGACTTCTTTACATATATAGTAGCTGAGAGCTTTTGTAACATGTTCACTGAAATATGAGTACTTGTGAAACCAACATACATGTTTCTTACATATTTAAAATTCATCTTACTTATTTCCAATGTTGATAAAATTCATTAAAAATGGGGAAAATATGGAAAATCAGAAGGCATAATTTAGGTTTCTATTTATTGAAAAATAATTTGGAGGATAAATTTCTCTTCAGATAAACTTCTCTTCAGAGAAATGATGCAATTCTAGTGTTTTCTTTTAAACATTTTTCACTGCAGATACCCAGGTGTATTGCACAGACAGGTGAGTCATGTATTTAACTGTACCTCTATATTGTGATTATGTATTTATATATAATAGTTTCTCTCTGAAGAACTCAACACTGTACTGACCTTTACGTCTTAATTTGTCAGGTTAGATGTAAATAGACTATATAAAGAATAAAAATGTTTTCTTTACAGGATTCAATTTTGTTTCTAAGGTGTATGGAAATATAATGCAACACTTCCAGCTATCCATGTGTGATGGATTAATCTTTAGTCAACTTGATTGAGTATAATGTTGTTGATGGATGTTGTTGATGTAAACATGTCTTCTGGTGTAACGATGGTGTTGTTTCAGAAAATGTAGCTGAACAGTAAAGATCCATCCTAAATATGGAATGTGTTATCTCATGAGCTGGTGTTCTGACCTGAATAAAAAAGAAAAAGTGGGCTGAGCATTAGTATCATATCTACTTATATAGATATTAATATAATTATTCATCTCTATCTAACCTTGGACACTATGTGACCAGGTCCCTCACAGTCTGGATGCTATGCCTGTTTGATCATGATGATTGTTGTCCTCTGATATTTTAAAACAAAGTAGACTCTTCTCTATGTTTTTCCTTGTTAAGTATTTTGGCCAGAGTAAGAAGAAAAATATTTAATAGGCTATTTATTTATCCATAGTACATTTGAATATTATAGTAAATAAATAACTTGCAGTTGAATTAAGAGAGAACTGGACACTTTACAGTAGTTTTATTCTGAAGAATGTGCATTTATACCTATGCAACCATAAAAGGCATCATATTGTAATAGTTCATTTTTCTATAGTTGATTATACAAAATATAAAGCAATATTCCCCAAATATTACCAAGACATTGATAATCAGGCCAAGAGAAAAGAGTTGGATTTGAACATGTTAACACAATTGTATAAAGTATATTTTTATTTAATTTAAATATTGTCAAAGTATTATTTAGAAGGTATATGGAAAATAAATGCCTCTAACTAGTAAAGTTCTTTGCAATTATTTATTTAAATTCTAAAATATAAAACATCAAAAAAATCAATAAAATCCATGGCTTGATTTCACCTATGAACTGTTATATTATATACACTCATTCTGTTGGGACATGCCAGAGCAAAGATCTCATTCACTACCACTAACAACTTTACCAATAAAAACACATTAGATTATGATCACACCTATTTTTTTTCATATTCCTAAGGTTGCTTTCACACCACAATAGCAAAGTTTTGTGACTGACACTCTGATATTTCCTTTTAGAAACTATGTGCCCTTGTTTGGTTTAAGCAACAAAGCAATCACCAACCATGGTCAAACTGCACAGGAACAAACATTCAAAAATGATAATTTCTGACTCATGCTAAATCACTGAAGTTAGGATGCCCAGGTGAAAGGGGATGCTTCTTCATTCATTCCTCCAAGATCACAGAACTCAAAGAACTGAAAAATGACACACCAATTCTGCTCATTATTTTTTCTTCAAAGTCAAATCATAAAACTGTGATGATTATTCTGCTCAGAAGGAAAATAAAACCCAGCCACTTGTCTAAATATTCACCTGAATATTTGTGAAGAATTGCAGCAAGTACTGCAGACAAAATATCTATTCAATCCAGAGTACTTACCACATTCTTAAGTTATTGAGTTAGCAATAATCTGACTTAGAAAGATAAACATAAACAGAAGTTTACAATAAGGCTATAATATAGGTACTGATCATAAAATGAAATCTATTATTCACCTTGCAGAAAAGAATTTAAATGCATCTTTAATGTATTTAAAATAAAATAATGCTGCCTATAAATAATTAATGCATGTCTGCAATGATTTTACAATCCAATGTAAATTATCAAGAGGTAATTAAAGATGCTGCATAAAATATTTAAACACTGTGGTGGTATTTCTATTTCATAATTGTTTAAAACTTTAATGGAGGCTGGAACTATTTTCTAGATCTCTACAATGTGCCATGGAAAACAGACTATATATAAGTTAGTCAAACTATTAATTCTTCTCCGACTCATACATTTCAATGCCTTGCAAATTTTCAGCATCAGCAAAGCAAGTGCAAAAGTTTTTAAAAAGATAAGAGAAATGATAAATTCTGTTATTTTGGGCACATAATTTGAATCACAATAGACTGGCTGACAGCTGTGTAAAAGCCCATGCAGTGCCTCCATTCACCAGAACGTGGTTAGGATGAATCACGGACCTTCATGTTACCTTGTCCTTTCATTCAAACCCAGCATTATGTCAAAGGACCACCTCTGCATACAACATAACTTTTAGAGCCTCCTTAGAAAATGAGTTTTCTCCTCCTTTCCATCACGATGGCTCAAAGCTTCCCAGTTGGCTCGATTCTTTCTCAGACCTTGAAGGAAATTCTGAGGTGGATTTGTAACTTGCCTCACGACTTCTGTATAATAAAAATCCTCTTGACATTTTCAGCAACAAAATGTCTTCTTTCATTACTACTGTTTTCAGTACAATAGAACACTGAAAGACTAAACTTATAGGGAAATGTTTGCTCAGCTTGCCTCTGCAGCAGGCTAGGTTACATAGAGTATGTATTGAGAGAATTTATTTTTTTTTCCATTTTTGCTTTTCAACTTTCCTCTTTAATATCCCCACTCCTGCCTCAGTCTCTTCAGGATTAGAAATTCATCAAGAAAGAATAGAGATGTCAGATTTAGGAAAAATTTCATTTGAACTGGTTTCTAGCAAAACCACTCATGACTTCTGTATACATGCCCCATTAGAATTTATACTCAAGCTTCCTGGAATGTAGACAGAATATCTCCTTTCATTGCACATCACGCCCTGTGCATCAGGAATTTATCCTTTTGGAGTGATCAAACAATGAATTTGTAAATAAGTCTCATTGACTGTATCTCATCTTTATTCTCATTTTATAAGCCTACCTCTGACCTTCAAGGAATCATAGCTCAAGTTGCTAGTCAC
>LOEQ01014967.1:0-16600 GCA_001685075.1 Bramus lutescens
GCCCTTAGACCCATCCATTTTCCAAGCAAGAAAGCTTTAGGACTGCTGAGGATGGATGAGTTAACCAGCATAAGACCAAAACCAAAAGTTATTTTAGTGAGTGACCAGCCTTTTACACGAAAGCACACCCAAATCTAGCCAAGGGGTATTTTTAGAAGACTTTCCAACAGTGAGGTGTGCCTGAGAGTCAAGAGGCCAGGGGTTTAGTGATGGGAAATTCTTATTTTAATTTTTAGCTATTAACAGGACAATCAATTTAGGAAACGGAGTTGTTGAAACATGACCAATGACTATGATTGTGGGCGTGTTCCAGAAACTCAAAAATTTTTCACATCTGTAAAATAGAAAAAATAATATTGAGGTATTTACCACTTGGAATGTATATGGCAATTGACTGCTTTCTAAATTATGCTTTTTTTGCAATCTTGACAAACCCTCCTGAGAGATGTTATTATCTACGGTATATGGAACAGACTAGAAGTGGTTAACTTTATTTCATCACTGAACAAATCTACGGGTCAGCAGTGATGCCCTTTATATTGATATAAAGTAATTGAAAATCTAATCTGTAGGAATCAGGGGGAGGGGATAGAGGACACAGGGATAACATGACCCACAAAATCAACTAAGTAGGGCTCACATGGGCTTCCAGAGACTGAAGCAGGATAGATTTGCTCCAGGTCCTCTGCTTATACGTTATGGCTGCTAGCTTGGTGTACTGTGAGACTCCTGACAGTGGAAGCCACCACATCTGACTCGTTCCCTGCTCTAGAGACTCTTTTCCTCCTATTGGGTTGTCTTTTCCAGCCTCCATGAGAGCTTCTGTCTTGTCTTACTGTATCTTGTTTTGTTCTGTGTGGCTACAGTCTCTTGGAGGCCTATGCTTTTCTGAAGAGGTAATGTAGGGTAGGGTATCTAGGGAAGAGTGAATGGGGGGGAAAGCTAGGAGTCGTGGCGAGAAGAGAAACTGGTTTGAAAGTATTGTATGATAGGATAATATTTTTTAATTTGAAACGAAAAATATGTAATAGTAACAATGAATAAATAAAATCCCTTCCATTGTAATTTTTGTTCCTAAAGTTTGCTATCCTTTGGCTAACCCATCACATCTTTAGAAAGAGGTAAAATACCATACAGAAAGAATGTAAATCTGAATTTTCTCATGATATCACATTGAGGAATGAAACTTAAAGGTGTTTTATTTTCTGTACTTCTAGATTGTTTTCTGGTATCCAGTTTCTGTAAACCTAAGCAACAGTACAATTAAATGAGATTATAATAATGTTCTTAGCCAGGCTGGTGTAACTATTCTTATCAGGGAGGGGTTTAAAATGATGAAGCCTTCTATTTATCATTTATTAAATCAAAAACAAGAAATGTGTATCTTGTCAGATGTGAAAGTAGAAAGAAAATTAAATACCTCAAGGTACAACGTTCTTTTTCAAATAAAATGGCCACCATGTTGTTACAAAATTGTTGGAATAAAAAAAAACAAATTCCAATTACAAAAGATAATTTTATAATGCTAGATTTTCAGTCTTCTGAAATACTGAACTATCCCCCAAATTTTCTTGATATATGTGACCCCACCATTTAAGTTTCCTTAATCTTGTAATGAATTTTAGCCTGAGTTATGATTGTGTATTGAAAAATACACTGTATAAGTAAATAACAGCAGATTTAAATAGCTGTGGAGACCATCATTCATTCACTTTTCAAATGCATATTCAAATAGAAAAAAATGCCTTTGTTTGAATTCCTCACATGCATAAAATATACATTTAAGTAAATGTATTGTATGCATGCGAATGTGTTATCTTTGGAATAAACACAGCTGTATGTACCACATATGGATAGCTGCAGATGTTTGATGCAGCTATTCTGATTGCTGGAACTCTGCACCTTTTTATTTAGTCACACATCCAGGAGAAAACAACCTACTCCATATGCAAAGAACAGCAAATGATAAGTCTCTGACACTGGAATTTATGAGCTGGGCTTGGTTAAGTTCCTTTTTGTGTAAGCATTTACTGCTGTATGAACTGGTAATGGCCACATTACAGTGTTTAGTAACTACTACAAAGTAGCCTTACTCTAGTCTTTAAAACTAATTAAGCTAAGAAGACTGTCTCCAACTAACTTAATGTTTCCTACACTCATAGTAGAAGAATTTGAGGCTGTCTAGACCTCACTTACTTCTTTTGCATTTGATATTTCTGATCCAATGCTTGTAATTCTTGCATAGACATAAGGTGTTGCATGAGAGAGCTGCTTGTTGGTCCAGGCTGCCCAGTTAGCTTAGCCCCGAAATAACCACACAGAAACTGTGTTAATTAAATCACTATCTGGCCCATTGGCTCTAGCTGCTTGTTTGTTAACTCTTACATCTTAATTTAACCCATTTCTATCAATCTGTGTATCACCAAGGGGCTGTGGCTGACCAAGAAAAATTTCCACATGTCTTACTCTGTCAGAGGATCCATGGCGTTTCTCTGACTCCACCATTCTTTCTCCCAGCATTCAGTTCCATCTTTCTGCCTCCCTAAGCTCTGCCCTATCAATAGGCCAAGGCAGTTTCTTAATTGATTAACCAAGGAAAGCAACACACAGACAGAAGGACCCCCCACACCAATAATATATGTTGAAAGAACATGCACACATCTATGGAAGACCTAACGTACCTGACAAAGTACCAAATAAATAGATAAATATATTTTAGAGACAGACAATAAGTAAACCAGAAGGCAGTGTGATGGCACATGCTCATGTTCCCATCGTGTGGGAGGCTGAGGCAGAAGAATTGCTGCAGTTTCTAGGTCAGGGTCATAGTTAGTGTCCTATTGTCATGGAGACACCATGACCATAGCAACTCTTATAAAGAAAAGGATTGGAACAGGCTTACACTTTTAGAGGCTTAGTCCATTATCATCATGGCTGGGAACATGGCAGCACACAGGTGAGCATGATGATGCAGTAGAGTTGACCTTATTGGCCTCCCCCAGGAATGAACCCACTTATTGGGAGTCTAATGCAGAGTGCTCAACCCTAAAGCCATAGATACACAGACCACAAAAATAGACTTAGCAAATTACATTTCTATTTATGCATGTTACTTACATATAGATGTGTGTGTGTGTTTGTGTGTGTGTGTGTGTGTGTGTGTAAAAAATAATTACCAAAGAAAAAGAGGATATATGTATATACCCCCAACTTGAAATTTGGGGTATCTGGGAGGGTTTGGAGGGAAGAAGGAGAGACAGGAAAGGGGCGTAATTCCATTACAATTAGGAACATGATTTTAAAATAGGCAACAGTAAATAATGGAAGATTTCCCAAAAGATGAATGACTTAAGCAGAACTTTATATTGTCTCACGATGTATTCGTTACTTTCCTTGTTGTTTGGACAAAACTCCTGTCAAATTAAATTTGTGAAGAGTTCACTTCAGCTCACTGTTGGGGGGATTACCATGGTGGCTTGAGCAAGAGTGGCCCCCACAGGCTCCTGCATTTGAATGTTTGGTTCCCTGTTGGTGGGACTGTTTCCTGAAAGATTAGGAGGTGCGGCCTTTTTGGAGGAGGTGTGTCACTGGGGTTGGCTTTGCAGTTTCAAAAGCCAATGCTGTCAAGCCTTTCTCTCCATGTTCCAAGTTTGTGGCTCAGACATATCTTCTCAGCTACTACTCCAGAACCGTGCCTGCCCGCCTGCTGCCTTACTGCCATGATGGCCATACATGAATCCTCTGAAACTGGAAGCAAGCCCTCAAATCAAATGTTTTGTTTTATAAATTGCCTGGGTCATGGTGTTTCATCACAGCAAAAATAAAAAAATAAAAAAATAACTAAGAGAAGTTGTCCACCGTGAGGGAAGATGTATGACAGGAGCATGAAGCCACTAGCCACATGTCATCTGTCATTAGAAAGCCAAGAGAGTCGCGTGATGGTGCTCCCCTTGCCCTCCCCTTCTGTCCAGTCTGCAAGTGAAGGACATGGCACAGTACGACCCATATTCAAGACAAGCCTTCCCCCCTCAGCAAAGCTGCTGTGGAAACATACAGTAAGTATTCCAGAGCTGTATCTCCCAGGTGATTCTGAATCCCAGCAAATGAACAGGTTAGCATCATAAGCATAAGATCAGGCCCTACAAGCCCAACCCTTGTGAGGGCCACACAAAACACATCACTTTAAACTGTGCCACCCTAGCCACCAAACAAAGTTGTCAGTGGCTTTCTTCCTCCAGGGCCTCCTGCTCTTGCGCTTTGTGTACTTCCGTAGCCAGAACAGCATGCGCGGCAGTGCCGAGGTCTATAGCCCCTGGAGATGCCTGTCTCCCTTAGGTCTATAGCCCCTGGAGATGCCTGTCCCCCTTAGGCCTATAGCCCCTGGAGATGCCTGTCTCCCTTAGGCCTATAGCCCCTGGAGATGCCTGTCTCCCTTCCGCCATAGCCTCTCTGCATCTAACTGGGGGAACCTGGAAAAGCACTACCCTACCCATTGTGGTGGTTTCTGAGCCAAGAACCACTAAGCTGTATTCTCTGTTCAGTCTCTCTCCTGCCAAAGGAATTTGTGTTTTTATGAGCCACAGCCTTTCGTGAGCAGAGTCTTGTCTCAGTTTCAAGCAGGAGGTTTCTTATCAAGTGTGCTAATTGTTCTAACAACTATAGCTTCATTCTCTACAGCCTTTCCAACTACAACTTCAAAGTCATACATGCATTTTTCTCATGCATGCATTTCTGTTTCACTGGTTGCTCCCTCTCACCTTGATGTGGATAGGAGCACTAAGACATAACCGTGACATAGCCCAAGTGCTATTCTGTTTTGAAATTTCCTCAGCCAAACAAATCTATCCTTCACTCTTGAGTACAGTTTCGATCTTGTCTTCAGAACATGAAAATGATGAAGCCAGCTTATTTGCCAGTGTGTAATACTAGCACAGCTCCTAATAGAATCCTTGCTCCATTCTGAACTTCATGAGTGAGTCGGGTCTCCACTGTGATCATTTCTCTTAGCGTTCTGCTCTTTCACACTCCCACCAGACTGGTCCGTTAAGCCTTTCTTAGGGAATTCTCAAGCTTCTCTAGCCCATAGCTGCAACCTTTTTCAAAGGCCTATGCTGCGCTTATTAGGACTTTATTAAAGTAACAACCCGTTCCCAGTACCAATTTTCTGTATTCGCCACTGCTGTTGTTGCAGAAATAAAATGCTCACAAATGTAACTTAATAACAGGTGTATTCTGGTCATTATAACAGGATATAGTTCATCATGGCAGAGAAAGCATGCTACGAAGAGTATCTCTCACTGTGGCATCTGGTCATGTCGCATGTGCACTCAGGAAGTAGAGAGAAGCGAATGCTGGTATCAGTTCCATTTCCGAGTTTTATTCAGTTCAGGTAGCCCTCCATGAGACTAATGCACACACACTCAAAGTACTATCTCGATCTCCCTCTTCAGTTAATGCTCTCTGGGAACAGGCTCAAAACCCAGAGGTGTAGCTCCTAGATAATTCTAAATCCTGTCAGGTTGATAATCAAGATTAACCATCACATTAATGATTTTTAGGAACCACTAGCAATTCAATCAGAGGCAATTTAAAATATAGATTTAAAATAGAAAACTGTTGTCACTGTGTTCAGTAATAGTCAGAATGATGTAGGATAGAGAGAAACCTGGAATCACCAACAAAACACTGTGGCGTGCCCTTGGGTTTCTGATACAACCAAGTGAAGTGAGACGTTTCATAAAGATTTTCCTCAAGTGTTCGGAGCTTCTTGTCTTATTTGTCAATTTATAAGAAAATTAAATTAGCCAGAACATCTGTTGCTCTAAGAATTCAGTCAATTATAAACTAATATGGATGCTATTTTTGCATCAATGTTCTTTTTTAGCTTCTTATGTTTTTTGTTTGTGTCTACACTGTGGTTTGTATGATGAGACTTGCCAAGATGAATTTGTATCATTGGTGTTTAACTTAAATACACCAAAAATATTTTTTTAGTTCTTTTACCAAGTAGGATCTGTTGATAACAAATGACAACAAGTTAATTTTGAATCAAAGCAAAACTTGTATCTGTACGCATATGTACATGTATATGTACCTATATAAGTTCATTGGTGAATTCACAGAATCTTAAAAAAAAAAACACTAAACAAGGTTAGCTGGTTAGTTTGTGTCAATTCAACACAAGCTATAGACACAGTCGATGAATCCTGGGGAAGGTGGTCCTGGATCATATAACAAACCAGTCTGAGCAAGTGAAGACCAAGTCAGGAAAGAGCCCTCCATTGTTGTCTCTGCTCTAGCGCCTTCTGCAGCTCCGTGCCTGGAGTGACTGTCTTGGCGGCTCTCCATGATGGTCTGTAAGCTACAAGCCAGCAAACTCTTTCCTCCTCTGAAGCTGCCTTAGCTCAGTGTTTTATCGCAGCAACAGAATGAAACTAGGACAGAGAAGAAATCCAGGACCTTGTGAGCCATCGTCCCTGAGCAATGCGTGGATGCTCTTAAGAGCCGCTCAGCTCCAGTTGCAGCTAGCACTGTGGAGATGCTGAACCCTTTGCGCTCAACTCCTGGGAAAATAGTCATTAATTCGAGTAATTTCATTTATTATCTGTTAAAACTCTTAGGCTTTCTTGACAGAGGTAGGAATCCCTGAGTACAACTGTCTAGTCCAATGCTATTTTCTCGTGATTTGCATTAACTATTACCTCAACTGTAACATGGAGTAAATAACATAACTGATCAAAGCATTCAGCCTTTGTAATCTTGTTCCAAGTGCAAATCAAATCCTAGAGGATATAGCAAAGAATAGAACAGAGAACTCTTTGTCCTCTTGAAATTCACAATCTGGAGGATAGGATGCCAACAGGCAACTAGAAAATAAATAACGCATGCAGGATATTTTGTATTTTATGAGTGAATAATAAAAATAAAGTATGGAAAGGCATGGACATTGTTTCAAGTCAGTTGAAAATAAAAATAACCGAATGATTCCCTATATTTTTTCTAATTTCAAAAACTGAGTTTCACCCTTTAGAATGAGTGGTGTTTCTGTGAAATCGATCTAACTAATATTTCATTGGTTTCTTTTTGTAAGTAAAGTCAGTGTGTGCTATCAAATTTTATATTTGTCTTAATTTAATCAAAATTGGTGTTTGTCATTAATAACATTTTAACCTTTTCCATACCAATTATATAGATAGCTTTAGGAGTCTATCTTCTTCTCTAGCAACAGCAGCTAGCATTTATACAAAACTGAGCATAGTACTGAGCTCTATGAGCTTCTACATGTAGAAGCAGGCCGTCATCAAAGTAACGCGGGTAAATACCAGTGCTCACAGGTTAAGGGAGTCACAGAGAAATCTCACATCATATTTCATTATATTTAACATTGGTACCTCAGTGTTTGGTTTTATGGTTTCTAGTTTCTCTTATGATCTACTCACTTGTCCTACTGACACTAATACCATATATTTTGTCAGAAAGGCATTTACTTCTACTAAATTTTCAGTTTTATACCAAAAGTTTTTAAATACAATTTTTTTTTTGTTTTTGTATCTCCAATTATTTTCATGCTCATATTCAAATCACATGTATTGTTACTTTCAGGGGGGCATGCAGTTACCTTTTCTTTTCAAAGAATAAAAGTTCAACTTAGAATTTGTTATTATATCCTATATTATTTAATGTCCTACTGCTTTTCTATTTATTCAGTGTTATTTTACTTTTATGGCATGCTATCAATATAAAAATGGTTTTAAATCTATGATATTTCCTCTTAGAACATTTAGTTTTATTTAGGGTATTATGTGCAATGTGGCACTTTACCTATTAGCTTATAATTATAGTTTCAATTTCATAAATACTTCATAACTACTCATTATTGTGAATAAAAGGAATCATACTTGGTAGAGATATATTTTCTCATTATTACATATTCTGTAATCATAGTACATATCCTATGTTACATTTTTAAGTTGTTGAAATTCTTCTTGCATCCATTATTCTATATTGACTAAGAATATAAAGAATAAATAGAAAATTTTACACATATTTCACAAAGTTCTCTACATATTTTCCTTACTATTTTGCATATGACTGCACTCTCTTTATTATTCACATATGAATTTTTAAGACAATATAGGAAATTTCACGATTTAACATCTCCAATTCACATCAGTTAAGGATGCAGGGCTTCCAGCTCTTAAATGCTAGCCTTAGACAGAAAGAACATGACAGAACTCAGAAGACATCAACAGAAGGAAAACGGTAGAAGTGGCCACAATGATGAATACTGGGAGCCAGGAAGCTGCTCCATCATTCTTGAGAGTATGCCTTATCAGGAACAATATCCACACCATCTTCACTAATGTTGAGGTCCAGTGTGCTCACCCCGTGCATGCTATGAGATTCACAGGGAGGAGTGGACAGAACCATGCCATCTCTACCTAAGCCACGGGCCTGCCACAGGGTTACCATTGCTTGCAGTTTTGTCATTATCATTAATTCTGATTGGTCAGTCATTGTTTGCAGCTTTGTTATTGTCGTTATTTCTGATTGATCAGTACTTCGTAGACTTGCACTAAACTTTGGAAGCTTCCTGAAGTTCTTAAACTCTTACACGCTTGACTTTGCTGTCTTTCCAGCAATATATTCAGTTCTAAATAAAATAAAAGAAAACAGCCTGTTGGCTGTTGCTCATACAACCCGGCTCTCATGTAGGGCCCCTTCTACTCTTTCCTTTCCTTTGTTCCTTCCCATCCTCAGGAAATACCCTGATCATCTGGTGACTAAGATGAAGATCATCCCATTGAGCTCCTGGAAGGAAATTCTCAGTCTCCAGATCTCAGGTTCAGACACATTTCTCTGAGTTCCTTTTGTCTTGGTCTGTACCCAGGCAGCACAACACACTCTGAAAGCCAAGTCCTCTCATTCCCATAGTCAAAAGCAGCCAGGGCCTTGTGAAAGATGACGCTGAT
The DNA here is from genome assembly GCA_001685075.1 of Bramus lutescens. Lineage (NCBI taxonomy): Eukaryota > Metazoa > Chordata > Mammalia > Rodentia > Cricetidae > Bramus > Bramus lutescens. The sequence goes on from LOEQ01014967.1 coordinate 8,973, forward strand.
TAGTGAATGTGGTTTTACCGTTAGAATTTTTAGAAATTTCCTTGTGTAAACTTTTCAACATCATCTTTGGATACATCTCAAAGGGAACTCAACGACCTGTAAAGTCTTATCAATGGCATTCTGATTTTTTCCATTCAGTCATATTAACAAATATTAAATAATGAGAATACCATGCTCAAGCCTCAAAGCTGTTTGATGGGTTTCCTCTTTTTTCTTAAATGGGCCAATTTTGTTTCACTCAAGATATGAAAAGTTATTGTCATTAGCCACTTTTGAGGGGGTAACTTTTTCCACAATCTTAGCTGTGGCAAATTTGTATGTTCCAGGGTAGGGCGTAAGGATTAGAAATGTTAGGCAGGAGGAACAGAGAAAAGAAAGAAACACAGAAAAACAGGATAGTACTGGCAGGGCAACTCAGTAGACACTAAATGCTAAATTCTGAGTTCTGAGTTCACCCATGTTTATTTTCCCTACACTTTTGTAACTCAACACAAAAGGGGGGGGAGAAGGCAAAAGACGGCTTTAACATGACACAAAGGACAAACAGAACAGTTACTTGCTTCAATACTTGAGACATCAAGCCATTAATTCCTGAAAAATGTATTTGATGTTTGGGTCAGTGAACACACCTTATATCATGTATTCTGTAGGAAGCCACTCCCTATGTCAAATTTCCTATTTTGTCAGGCTGGAGTGGATCCATCTCCATGGACCATCTTAATGTCCAAAACACCGAGTAACCACACCCTGTGCCAGAATATCTTGTTTTATAGCCACTCCCATTGCCAACAACTTTGAAAGACCCAAAATAAACTCAAACTCTCTGACTTTCAGACAAGGTAGGGCAGGCTCACATTTTTGGGTTTCCATAAGGTATCCCCCCCCCACAACAATGAGAAAGGACAAAGAATAACCAGTGTCTAAATTGGGATAGCAGATGAGTAAATGACAGTGTAAGAATACATTGGAAAACCATGAATATGGCACCACCAAAACCCAGTGATCCTACAGCAGACAAGACTTGAACATTTTAACACAGTGGAAGGACAAGAAATGACTTTTAAAATAATTTTATGAAAATGATAGAGACCCTTAAAGATGAAATAAAAAAATTCCCTTAGAGAAATTAGGAAAAGACAAATAAAAAACTGGAAGAAATCAATAAATCCCTTAAAGAAAGCCAAGAAAAAATAATACTCAGTAAAATACTGGCAAACAAATCCAAGAACACAAAGAAAAAAAATCCACCATGATCAAGTAGACTTCATCCCAGATATGCAGGAATGGTTCAATATGTGAAAATCTGTCAGTGTAATCAATCCATCATAGTAACAAAATGAAAGAACACAAACCACATGATCATCTCATTATAAAGGCCTTGGAGAGATCAGGATACAAGGAACATACATAAACATAACAAAAACAATGTATTGCAAGCCAACAGCCAACATCAAATTAAATGGAGAGAAACTCAAAGCAATTCCACTAAAATCAGGAACAAGACAAGACTGTCCACTCTTTTCCTATTTATTCAATATAGTACTCAAAGCTCTAGGTAGAGCAATAAGACAACAAAGGGAGATCAAAGGGATACAAATTAGAAAGGAAGAAGTCAAATTTTTGCTTTTTGCAGATGATATGAGAGTATACATAAGTGCCCACAAAAATTGTACCAGGGAACTCGTACAGTTGTTGATAAATACTTTCAGTAACGTGCTTGGATATAAGAATAACCAAAAAGAGATCAATAGCCCTCCTTTATACAAATGATAAATGGGTTGATAAAGAAATCAGAGAAATAACACCCTTTAAAATAGTGCCATATAATATAAAATATCTTGGAATAACTCTAACCAAACAAGTGAAAACCATGGCGGGCTTTCCAGGAAGTGGAGTCTGGACCAAGACAATTCCTAGGAGGAGGTGGCTTCCAAAGATAGAAGCCATGTTTTACAATAAGCTGTACAGTAAAGCATAATCAGGCTACAATCCACAGCCACAGAAAAACTAGGTAACAAGGAGGGCCCAAAGATAATCACGTGGATTTCCCTTGGAAATGGAAGAGATCTCCTGGGTTAAGTGGGGGTCAGGGGTGGAGCTACGGGAACATGAGGGAGCAGATTAGGCAGGTTGGGGGCAAAATGAATGGGAAGAATAATGAAAGAGATAGATATCTTGATGGGGTGCATTTGGGGGTTAAGGAGAAACCTGGTGCAATGGAAATTCACAGGAATCCATAAGAATGACCCTAGCATAGCAATAATGGGAGGCTTCCTGAACTGGCCATCTTCTATAAACAGATTGGTGACTATCCTAATTACATCAGAAAGCATGAATGTCAAACACTGGGCCAGCTCCTGGAGTCAGAAGGATTGTACAATCCAGGGATGGAAGGATTGTACAAGCCACGTGTATGGATATTTTCCTTTGTTTAAAAAAAAAAAAGAGGGGGAAGTGGTGTGGGATAATTGTCTATATTCTGTCAATCATGTTTTAAATAAATGCTGATTGGCCAGGCAGAAAGTATAGGCGGGTCAACCAGACAGGAAGTAGAGGCTGGGCAGTGAGGACAAAAAAATGCTGAAAAGGAGGAAGCCCTTTCCCCATTCTGCTCGAGTTCTGCCCATACCACCAAAGAAGCAAGGTGTGAGCTACCCCCTAAAAAAGGTACTGAGCCATGTGACTAACATAGATAAGAATAATAGGTCAATATAAGTTATAAAAGTTAACAAAAGGCCTGAGCTAATGGGCCAATCAGTTTATACCTAATATAAACTTTTGTGTGATTCCTTGGGATTAAACAGCTGGGGTACGGGGCAGGACAGAAACCCCAATGAGCCAGGCCCTCAATGCTAGTGGGGGAACTCACAGAGACAGCTGATCTGAGCTCTCAGGAGCTCACTGACTCTGGGCTGGCAGCTAGGATATAACAGTTGGGTAGCTTGGCCTGTTTGAGGGTCCCCTAGAAGTGGGAACAGGACCTGTCCCTAGCGATTGAACTGGCTTTTGGGAACCCAATTCCCAAGTAGGGTTGCCTCACTCAGCCTTGATGTAGAGAGAGAAGATGTAGAGCAAGGGGAACATTCCTCCGTTGCTGGCAGGTAAACTTGTGTATCCACTTAGGAAATCAATATGGCAGTTCCTCAGAAAATCGGGTATCAGTCTTCCTCACTACCTAGCTATACCATATTTGGAAATATACCCATAGGACACTTCACCCTATCAAATCACCTTTGCTCAACCATATTTATCGCAACTTTAGTCATAAGAACCTGAAACAGGAAATAGCCTAGATGTCCCTCAAACAAAGAATGTATAAAGAAAATGTGATGCATTTGCACATGGAATATTACTCAGTTGTTAAAAACAATGACATGAAATTTGTAGGCAAATACATGGTGCTAGAAAAGATCATACTGAGTGTGGTAGCTCAGACCCAGCTTATTTCTTTGAAAGAAAATGGCATCAATATTTTCAGGTCCCACATAATGGTGAAGACATGGTATAAAAAGTAAGAAAGTGATGTCCTAGCACTAGAGGTCTTTTGAGAGACGGCTCTGTGAATGAAGACCTAAATCCGGTCCCTAATTCCAGATGACCTTTGCTTCATCTCTAGAATTTTCATGGTGGAAGGATAGAACTAACTATCCTAAGTTATTCTCTGACCCTCAGCACACATACCATGGAACAAGTGTGCCTGCACACACAGACATACACACTCAGAGACACTGGCACACACACACAAATAAATACGTTAAAATTAAAATTTGTTGGAAAGATGAAAAAAGAGGGACATCATTGGTTAAGCGTTTGTGTCCAAACACTGTATTTTAGTTCAGAACCATCTTGTGGCAATCATTGCCACATAGCTGTAGAGTGATAATGAACCTTGTTTTATAGATAAAAAACTGAGGAATAAAAAACCGGAAAACTTGATTCAAGCAATGCAACTGATGAGCAGAGATGGGATTCAAGCCCTGCTGAAATTCGGGCTCCCATCCATTTTCACGAGCTTCCGCTGCAGGTCTATCAAAGCCATGCAAGCAAATGCTGAGGGCGAGCAGCTGAAGTGGGTGATCGACAGTGAGGAGAGGGGAATATTCGTGGCCTGGAGAATGAATCTAGGGAAACCGTGAAGAATATCTCCTGCTGGAGGATGAAGACAGGAAGTGGAAAGGGAGGAGAGCAAAAGCTGATGAGACCGAAATTAGAGGCGGGATGGCAATAAGAAATTTGGGACTCGAAATTGAGTGAATCAATTATCACAAGCCTTGAATCAGAAATGGCAACAGTTTTACCTGTCCAGTTTTGCTTTTCATATAAAACATAATGATCTTTCTGTCTTTTTCTGGCACTACACAATATCTAGGAACCTAGGAAAATACATAGGAATTGTCTGTGTTAATGACTGGGTGTCTAAAATTCTGTACATGTACTGTTCGCATGGGTAGATCATCTGGACACAGTGACAGTAGGTGCCATCTTAGAAAGAGTGGTTTCGGCAAGGTGAGATCTCTCTTTTGGTTATGAACACACTGTGCCCTACTAGGTCACACTCCGATGAATAATAGTAGCCGGACTACACAAATTACAAAAAGGGCCTGGATTTTCACTTTGTTTTATCATTCAAATGTTCAATTTTATTCCAAAATTCAGATCTATTCCGGGACTTGCTAATATTTGGAGACAGACACAAAGACAGGAGCAGAGCAGCCGCAACGGCATTACCACGTGACACAGATGCCTTAGCTCCCTCTTGAGCTTGCTGTTAATAGCTTGTACTAGAAGATTTGATTGATCTACCCCGCCCTCGAAGCAGAGGATGGAACATGCTCCCAAATGCTTCAGTTTTTACTATGTAGGTCTTCAATCCAGAGGTGGTGTCTGAAAACATTTTGAAAACGCAGTTTTCAGACTATTTCCCAGATCTGCTCAGAGAAATGCAAACATTTGGCTCAGTATTTTATGCTTTCGTAGACTTTCTTAATGACTCAGATGCATGTGAAATCCGAAAGCTTCCAGTGTACTTGCTCTGCGTGAGGAATGCATGTACATGCCTGTGATTTTGTGTATTTATGCATAGTGTTTAAGTAAGAAATGCGAGATCTTACACAGGAGTGGTGAACCAAACTAGCTTTGCTAAATCTCTGCTGACTTCTCTGGCATTACATGAGTTCGACCTCTCAGTGGAGGTCAGAGGAAATAATAATGTACAATATTCTTAATAGTCCATCCTCAAAATATTGCTAATAAATAGAAAAATATTCAATGAGATTTTCTTAAGGAACACTTTGAATATTTGGTTTGAGTCTCACTCAGTATAAAAAATAATTGTCTGGCCTGGAGTCCAGTGATAGGATAATGATCAGGATGCATAAGGCCCTGTATTTAATGCCAGCACCATAAACACACAGACAAATAAAAATAATCATCTTCAGCAGTTCATGTATTCCTTTCACTTATTATGGCAAATGGGAATTATGATTTATGGACCCAAGACAGAGTGTATTGTCAATAATCATCAGTTGAAAGACAGACAAGAAGTAGGAAAAGGAGACAGAAAGACCAATTAGAATAAAATAAAAGAAGTTAAAATAAAATATTTAGGCAAGGAAGAAACCCCAACAATGATTTTACTGTCATCCATGAATTTTATTTCCCAAAAATGTAGTCCATGAAGTTGGAGCTTCCCTCCAATCACTCAACATATAATAAAACTACAGAATATAAATCTGTAGGGAAGCAGCTGCTCTCAATGTTTGTGGATGCCAATTTTACATAAGCTTTAGTAATATTATTCATACAGATTCCTACATGCTTTGCCCTGTGAAACAATCAGTTTTCTTACGCATTAATAATTGCTAGCCGCCTCACTCTAATAAACAACTGGACAGTAATAAGTCAGAATATGCCTTTGCAAAGGAAGGGAAAGGATTTCTTCAGAAAGCAGATGTAAGCATCAAATGTCCAAGGATTTACTATAAACAGAAATGGGTAAAGAACATGGAAAAGACTTTGGCAGAGCTATCTGAACACAGAGCAAAGGAAAGGCCATATTCACCATTGAATGGATGCTAACAGCTGAATTGCCAGAAAAGCCACTTTTTTGTGAGCATCATTGCCAAAACAAGACTACATTTATAAATAAAAAAATGGTTTAACAAAATGGGAAACAGCAGGATTAACTTTCTACTGGGAAATACGATTCAGGATAAATGCATTCTGTTATGACAAATAGGAAATATATGCAAATAATGAACTAGAAATCTGTTTTGGATATGTAAATGGTGTCATAGAAAAAGTAATTCCAAGAGTAAAACTTATAAATTAGCTTTTCTTCTTCACTGCCTCCTCTTCCCTGTTCATTTCAGTAAATACTTGAACAATAAAGGGTAATAAACATATGTAAGCCTAGGCCAACTCAGAAAGGTGATTTTATCAGTATGGTTTGTTCTGGCCTTTTCACTATATGAATAAACACTAGCGAGAAAAGATAATCATGTTCATTAAGAAAAGTAATGCTTTTAAAAAGAAAATAAAAACACAATTCCATGGAGTAAATCTTTCAAGCAAATACTTTGTAGTATGCAGTTTGTGGTATGTATTGCTAGTATGATATTTTTATTTTTTGCTGATTTTACTTGTTGTCAGTGATGTTTTTGAATACCAACTAAGTCAATAATATCAAAAAGGAACTTCATAAATTGTAATCACATATATTTCAAACCTCAAATCGACCATTCAAGCAATGCCCAGTTGGAAAGACCCTGTTGGAATACACAGTAACTTGGGATGAGGAGATGCTACATTTATTTTAAGAGAGAGGGGAAAAGCCCTCTGTATTTCATTTGTTACACTGCTAACTTCACTTTAGGTAATTGCATTCAGCTTTATTATTGCCCAGAGCAATAACTGACTGTTAGTTATTGAAGTCTGAAATGATTTTCTCATTTCCCAGGGGAATCTAGAGATTTACATGGTGCACAGCAGTAACTAATAGATATAATCAGGTCATAATGTAGCCATATAATGTGTTATTTACTTATAGAGAACATAGATGTTCGACATTTTACATTTCCTTTAGAAGGCTGGCGTATTTCACCCAAGGTATAAAAACATGAATTGCACATGGCTGAACCTTTTAAGGCTATCAGGATGTCAACAATCTTTTTGGAAGCTGGTCAGACATAGCATTTTGTTAGAACTTGTGAAATTATCATACATGTACATATGTTTATCCCTTTGTGCCTTAAAACATTGTATTGTCCTTAGAAACCTTCAAATGCACTTCTTCATGGACTAAAATTCCTTTATAATTCTAACATGCCTTTCAATTTCAATCAAGCTCTGCATTAATATAATCAAAGTAAATATTATCAAGTCAATTTTGTCTGTGGCTTTGAAGCAAGAATTTTTTTGAATTTCTCAGTTGAACTTCATATATGTTTTTAATCTACCAATGTATTCATTTATTAAGAGATGTTTATACTCTGATATATATAACTGTCCATTTATATAATTATTTTTGAAATATTTAAGTTTCACACATAGAACATTTTAACTCCTTATACTATTTTTTCTTTTTTTATAATTTATTTAAATATTAAAAATTTCCACCTCCTCCCCTC
>LOEQ01014968.1:0-16600 GCA_001685075.1 Bramus lutescens
GAGAGAGAGAGAGAGAGAGAGAGAGAGAGAGATTTTATTTATATGGCAAAAGACAACTATAACAGCAAAGAGATCAGGAAGAATGACAGGGATGAAGCTGGCTGTGATGTAGAAGGAATGAAAGGAAGAGGAGGACTACGAAGGGGAAGTTGACTTGATTTCAGAATGAATAGTTTGAGAAGATAAAAAATGTGCTTAGGCATAATTAGCATGACTATGATACCCATGTAGAATTCACAGTTAGAAATGGCAACACCCATTACTCAATAAAAGGCTCAGCACAAACCCTTCCAGCAACTACTAAAATCTGGGATCCAGGTTAACCAAGTCCATCCACTTATCCATCTCACAACAAAAGCTACACATATCTTTTTCTATGAAAAGAAATTAATTTTTTCTCCTTTTTCAAAAGTGCATCCAGAAAATGGTTGAAATCATTCACTGTTCCAAAACTTCTTCTGAAAAGCTTTGATACTTTAGAAGCACAATCACATCAAAGAAGGGATGAGTTCTTTAAAAGTCCAGATGGGAACTCGATGACATCTTTTATCACAGTGGATCCATAAAATGGTTTTTGTCAATATTCAGTGGTAGCAAAGTCATCTCATTAAAGGTAGCCTGTGTCACTTACCAGCTTCCATTCTAGAGCCCCAAGAATATCTGATGATGATTTCAATAAGCCAATCATTCACTGAACACATAATCATGAATAATTTATTGGGACAATAGATCGCTTACTTAATATAGTGCTAACCTTTTATAATGTCTGTACCTGTAGAGAGAACTAATATCTGTGTCACACGATGACTTCTCTCAGTGTTGGGTTTTGAAAAGAACTCGGTGACTCATAGAACACCTAAGCACATACAATTATAAACCACAGTATGGGAAAACAGTTAACCTTTGCATAGCGTTTAAGAGTTTGCAAAGCACTTTCTCAGACATTATCTCATCTGATGAGATAAAGTCAACCCTGAGAGGGAGACTTTTTTCGCACCTGAGAACAAGAGAGGAGTTGAAATGATTTGCCTAAAACTTCCTACCTATAAAATCAGAAGTCTGATGTTAAAAGCTCGGAGTGTCTCAGTACCGGCACGGTAAAAACTAATGTCAAAGGACTTTTAGGCAGGCTTTACCCCATCCAGATGACAGTCAGTTTGTACAATGAATCTGTTCCTATGATTTTATTGGCCACCTCTCCCTGGTGACCAGGAACTCTCAGGACAGACTCTGCCAATAGAGTATCACAAGCTAACACATCTAAAGCAAAAATATTCACTTTCTCATGAACTAAACCACATGTGAGCACATCTATATAACATATACTTAGCATCCTGCAGCAAATGAAGGCACACATCCAGGTGCAACAAGTGTTGACTTCTTTAAAGGCTTCCGGCTATGTGAGACACTCATGTAAACAGTGCTTAGAATTACATCCAACTGCAATTTCATTTGTATTTGAAATTCTTATTTATACAATATTTTATTAGTTATTGGAGAATTTTGTACCATGTATTATGGTTATTTTCTTAAAGGAGACTTACCTCGATATAAAGTAATTGTTTGGAAATATGTTTTGTCTATTTGAGAAACTCTGGAATATTCCTTATTAGCCTCTCTCTCTCCCTCCCTCTACCACTCTCTCTCTCTCTCTCTCTCTTACTCTCCATCCCTGCTCTCAAGTTCCCCTTTAAACTTAAATGGCTCCTCTTTGCTTTAAAGAATATTATCCTGTATTTCATGTAAACTATTAAGATAACCACTAGATAAAACTGGCATTTTTTTAAAATAAAAATAAATTTTATCCAATTTAGATTATATTAAATACAGTCTTCTTTGATTCCACAAATCATTTTGTAAACAATATTTTCATCACAATTTCTAGTATTATTTAAACCTTTAGTCATATATTATAATTATTATTATATTATTATAAGGTCCATACAAAGTATCCTTAGACAAAGCTCTTGCAAACGGTTTGGATTACACATGCACAGGAGGAGGTGTGGCTTCTAATTGCCATAGTGATAGTTGTCAGTACCTTGTACCATCAGACCAATGAAAACCAACAGCAGGGGGAAATGCTTTCCTACAAAATTAAATGTTTACACTTGTATAGTGAGGCCCAAATCGTCCCTATTTCTTCCATCTCATTGTATCAGTCAAAAACAACATCTCCAAATGTCTGTTATTAACAGAACCCTTTAGTGGGCTGAAATTTTAATCATTACCCTTTATGCTCAAAGGACGTGGGTTGTTTGCTCATCAGAAGCATGTCATTTAGGACAACTTGCAGCTGGTACCCCAAATTTAATTTATTAACACATCCAGCAATAAACAAAGGACTGTAGTAATTTAGCTCGAGGATTCAAACTCAGCAAGAGACAATCAGAATTTCCAGAATCAAGTATCAAGCTAAAGGGGTTCGTAGGGGGATTGACTATTCTGGGATGCCTGGGACAGTGGGATTTTCCTGAGATCTGAGATTTTCAGTGTAGGAATTAGGAGACACCTACATAAGTAGGCCCCACTTTAGACTCAGGTAGGGAAAGTCTCTTCAATTCAACCTATGAAAGACAGAAAACTTGTCCCTGGGAAGGCAGCACGTTTTGCATCATCAGAAGCAGAATGCAGTATACTAGAGACCCAAATGCTCCATCAGATGGGTAACAGGTATTCAGCTTCAAGTCTGTCACTGAGACCCAATTGAAGACAAGATGGCCATAGAGCAGCAGGCTGGATCTTCACCTGGGACACACATGGCAGTACAACAGAGCACGGAGCCATGTGAGGATAAAATGTGCAGAATTTATTATTATTAAATCCGTGTGCTTTCCTGTCATCTCATCAGTCTGCTTTTCTGCTGTTGTTCAAGTCGGGTTGAACTGCTTCATCCTTAACCACAGCAAAGGTATCATTTCAATACAAAAATAAGAAGGTGAGGATGCCATTAGAGTTATCAGAATCCCCTGCTGTTGTGAGGTACAGTCTTCCTAGTAAAAAAAAATGGTGTGTATAATATTCAGTCCATGCTTCTGCTGGACTGGACACGTTTCACAGGGAGACAAAGCCAAGCCCATTCCCTTCCTTTTCATAGGCTACCAGTGCAGATTTCTGCAACTATGAAAGCCACTATTGAAGAAGAAAAATATGAAGGAAGTCTTTTTTCTCTGCTTAGAAAATTCTATTCTTATAAAGATGAATATTTGTGAACATGACTGGTTGTGGTATAGCGCTGAGCAATCCGTGAAAGTGGACGAGAAGACATCTGCAGAATAGAACTGTTAACATACACCTTGTCCCAACACTCCCTTCCTAACACAGAATTAGCCAGTGATACTCAGCACGATGGGTTGTTTTACTCATGGCAGAGACACCCTATTGCAAACAGAGCCACAACATGGTGTCACGAATAGAGCAACCACTTATTCCATTGCTAGACATTATAATCTTAGCTAGTTCTCTAACTTCTAGAAGCCAGATGTCCTCCCATGACAATTACAGTGCAAAACTCACCATGTCCAGGATTTTTTGAGAAGAACATTAAGACAGCACATGCTGGATGTAATGTGTGATGCTGGATGGTGTTCAACAAATGTTATCTCTTTTCACTTTTCTGTGACAAGATCTTGTCTGCAGATGAACAAATAGGCCACTCTCAAGTGTGGAAAATTGTTCATTATCCCTGTTTATTACCAGCCTCAATCAACATATGATGAAAACTAATCCAGCTCATTCTCTTTGTATTTTACATTTATTCTACCCTTCAAAATCATAAATGTCTCCTAAAAATACCATCCATCAGAATATATGGATGTCTAGTAGAGACAACCTAATATTGGTACCTGAAAAGTTCAAAAATGCAACCTGGGCCATCAAACCAATCACTTTTCTGTCTGTCTAAAAGCTCGCCTGCTGCTGGATAAGGACAGTTAGATAAAATAATGTCACCCATGTGTTTGATGATCTCCAATGTGAAATCTGAGTGGAAGAATCAGCACTGTACTTAAAGACCTGTGAAGCTGAATGTTGCCCACACCAAGAATATATGTGTGTGTGTGTGTGTGTGTAAGTGTGTGTGTGTGTAGAGAGAGAGATACACACACACACATATATATATCAATAATTAATATAAAAAATAGGCCATTAATTTGGAGGATAGCAAGATGAGGAAGGAAAGGAAGGGGGAAATAATGTAATAATTTTTGAAATTATATATCTTATAATTATATAATTCAAGTATAATGGAAATTATATTACAGTTTTCATGAATAAAACTAATATTTTTAAAGCCTAATCATAAAATGGAAGGACAGAGTTTCACCACAATTTTCAATCAAATGAAAACCTCAATTGTTTCTAAAATAATTCATGAAAGTCAGAATAGCTAGTAACTCTTCTGATGTCTTGCCCTTGTGAAGAAACTGGTGAAAAAGGATGCTTGTATAAGAGTTAATTCCCTCAATGTTGATTTTCACTGGCTGATAAAATCAGATGGGATCTGGTGCATTCAGGGTCGTATAGCCATATGTTACCTTATGTCAGGGATTGTCCAAAGCATCTAATATGAAGTAGAGAAATTGACTCATCTTTTACAATAATTCTGTGCTTAAGGAACTATCCTTATCCCCATTTTGCTGATGATAAACAATGACTTTGAAGCTTCTTTAAGGTACCAGAACTGGTGACAACCAAAATAACACTAGAATGTGTATCTAGCAAGCTTCAAAACCCATTCTCCTGCCATTAAGTTATGTGAGAGGAGAAAGCAAATTGTTCTTTCTTTTAGAAATATTCTGCCTCAATTTCCAAAACAGTTTATTTTGCCTTAGTTACTTGTCTGTGTGTGCATGTTTGTTCATGTGTGTGTCCTGGTGTGTCTTCCTTAACTGCTTCTTCACTCATATTTGAGACAGGATCTCTCATTTACTCTCAAGCTCACCAACACAGCTAGATGAGAAGGCCAGGGAGCCCCAGGAACCCACCTCACATTTCCCACATCATCAAATGATGGACAGAACAGGCAGTCTGACTTTACCAGGGACTACAGACTATGTCTATGGATCGCAGACTCAGTCACTGTTATTAGTCTATAGAAAATAATGTCGCTGCCACAGATATTCTTCTCCAAAGTATGTCTTAGATTTGCTGTAAGTAGTTTAAGCAAATGCCTTTTAATGTTCTCTTCATCATGGCGGAGGGAAAAACCAAAAAGCCCCAAGTTGTATTCACTTCAAAAAATGAAATCTCTAAAGGTTTGAGGAAATGTCCCAGTTTTTTCAACTCAAATTTCAAAGGTTTTGAATGGTTAATTTGATATTCTGGAGTATTCAGCAGTATCCCTTAATGAGCTTAAAACTAGCCATTTTCTACAGGCTTGGGTTTCAGATAATGATTTGAGACCACCTCATCCTGCCTTCTTTGCACATTGATGCTATTAAGTTCAAAGTCAAGCATGAAGGTGAACAGGCATTAATTTACGACCATTTGGAGCTTTGTTCTCAGCATTAGCCACAATGAATCTCCTGTGTTAGTCCTCGACAAGGCTTCTATTACTTGGTCCAGATCAAAAGTTGGGTGGAAATCAACCTGCGTGGCCAGAGAGACATTTTCCCTTTCCTCTTCCTATTTGTAGGGGTCAGTTCAGAGGTCCTGAGAAACACTGGAACTCAAAAGAGCATGTCTTTGAGTATAAATCATATGAATACATTAAAAATATGGTGGCAGAGTTGAAGTTCATTGTTAACTTTTTCTATATTTTTGGGAAAGCAGAAATAAATCAAAGTGTACTCTTCTCTCTCCAAGATATTTCAGATGTAATACCAGACCTCCAAGTGAAATAATGTATGGAGAAATCTGAAACAACCATTTTACAGGATTTTTTTTCTATATCTACACACATCATTGCTGTGTTGAATGCTGCTAATCCTGGAGGGGAATAGCTCCTACATTCATTATTTTCTCTCACATCCTTTTAATGGCCCAACCCTTATTCAAGCTGTATTAGCCTATAATGCTGCCCACTGAGACTTAGGAAGTTTTGTGCTATTTCCAGGGCTTTCGAAAACACCACTTTCTTCATCCTTCTACAGAAATGCTTCTCTGCTTATTGCCTACCTTGTCAGTATCTGGTTCACCCAGACTTTCCCTTTTCAACCTTCTGTCTTGACTGGGTATATGTGACCTTCACAGTTGCATTTGAGAGATGAGAAAGTCTCTTGTGTGGGTTAAGGAGATGTCTCAGTGGGTAAAGATCTTGCTGTACAAGCATGAGGACCTGAGTTCAAAATCGAAGAACTCACATAAATAGTTGGGTGCTCTAGTGGGTGAGTGGTGTTCCTGCAGAGAGATGGAAAGGTAGACAGAGGAGGCTATGCGCAACACTGTGGGCCGGCTAGCTGACCTGGTGTCTGCAGTGATAAGCAGGAAGACAGAGGACCCTATCCCAAACAAAGAAGGGTAGGACTGACAACTGAGGTTATTTTCTGATGCGTACACGCGCGGGCACACGCGCATGCATACACATAAACACACACACACACACACACACACACACACACGATTCTTCTTAAAAGAAAGAAAACTCTCCTGAGCTGGAAAAACTTCACTCAAGTTTTACTGATCCATTTCCTCCTCAGAGTCCTGTGTGCTCACCTCTTCCAATAAGACACTTTGAGACTTACATAGTTCCCAAAAATTTCCCATTGTCTAAAATGTTCAATCCAAGGAACCTGGTGTTAATACTCTCCAAGACTTTACTGTGCAGATGAATTTTTCCTCCAGTCACTCCAGATTGCATTGATTTCTTCCTCATATGTTAGAATTTATATCTGTATCAGTCTTTCTCAAACTAAATTATATTCTTCCTTCTGTCATCCCGTAGGTTTTCATGTGGTTCTTGCTTATCATAGCAACAGTTAAATGCTGAACTGTAATAGCATAGATTTGTGACTTCTGGCTCCACACCGCACATAACATGGTAACATGGTCACCCAAAACTGATGATTCATCTCACAAGAATGTTGCGTGAATGGATGGATGGATGGATGGATTTATAGACACCTTAATGCATACATAATGGCAAGGAATAATCACACAGAGGCAAAAAGTGACACGTAGAGAGAGACTGGTCTTTATTTTTTGTCAGCCCACCCGATAAACTCATGACATCAGATATAAGCAGCTTGAAGGAGGGCAAGGCGAGGGCAGCTGCTGTTCTAGTTACCTTCCTTTCTTCTGGCAAGGGACCAGGGAAGGTGAAGCGTTGCTTGCAAACAAGCCATCCTTCTTTCCATTCTCATTTTTTCTCTTGCTTCAAAAATTGTTATTCTACAGAGACAAGTCCTGGAGGAGGGCAGAGGAGGTGAAGGGGGAATAAGGAGAGAAAGCCAGCCATTCATCACAGGCACAGCTGGAGGATGGCAGCCTTCCTCTGCCAGAAGTCAGGAGAAAACATTACTCTATTCCAGGCCACTGAACAAACCTGAGCAAGGTATAAAACTTCTAGGGGCAAGAGGGACCTATTAGTGAAAAAACCACCTAACTGAAAGAGGGTTAGCCACACAAAAAGTCGAAGGGACAGACGCCCAAATCCTCTGGGTTAGTCTGACCATATGAATAGAAAGAGCATAAAAATGAACTATAATTACAAAGGGGGCAAATGAATAAATACAGCAAAACATTGTCAATATATCATCAGTGAAAACTCAAAGATGCCCATTTGAGGTGTTTACGATTGATACAGGCCTTGAGAATTCACTTCCCAAGATCTCTTTCAAGAGCATAAAAGTACAAACCAACAATGGTATTTGCTTGATTGCATGGGAGAGATGGCTTATTTTTCCTTAAGTTCATGAAACAAAGTCTGGTTCAGGAAGGATGGGTTTTAGTAGTTGGAAAGAGAACATGTAAGTCCAAGAATTAAGAGTCACTTGGGACCTTCAAGGTCATAAACAGAGGACAGGTTACCAGATCAGGAATGTGAAGAAAGACCCAGCCCTAGACAAACCCCTAGGGCACAATTCCTTCTATGAACAGTTTCTTTCCTGCCCATGAAAAGATTGTCCCAACTAGACAGAAAATTTTGTCTAGTATGTGTCATTGACTCAATATTTTGAAGTTTTTTTTTAAGGCACATTATGTCCTTGAAGAGAAATGTCTTTACAGATAAGACTTCAACATTTTTGAAAGCTTAGGCAACCCAAACAGAAAACTTTATTTTAGTGTGTTTCAGCATTATGGAAGCTTCGATGACGGTGAAGTGTTTCACATACAAATTGGTGCAATGTGTTTAGTTTAATAAGACTGGGAAATGGGAATAGTTGCACTGATAAGCCCAGATGGTAATATAATAGTTTGTTGAATTAATGGGATATTCTAAACAATATTGAACTTGTAAAATAATTAAAATATCAGTAAAATAATGATTAATTATAGTTTCAAGTACAGGTGCCATTAATGGAGTAGAGGATGGGTTGAAGGACTTCAAGTTAAAATTCAGCCTTTTTGTTACTTATGAAAATTTCATTTTACATAGCCCGTCTTTATAGTTCTAATTTCCATTCACCCGTCACATCTGAGCATGAAATTGTGCAATATAGGCAACCGACAAGGACAGCAGAGGGTCACAGATGTGTCTGCTGGAAGAGAATGAGGCAGGGTAATATTCTTCCTTGGGGACAGAGCTTCTGGGATGTCCTTACTTGCCCTTTTCTACATGCTGATTCTCAGCTCTGCTATCCAACAACATGATTTTGTTAGACACCTGGGAAGTAGCTCACATTAATGAATGCACACAAAACTCTATTATTGTTAGAAATAAGAGAACTAATTTAGATTTGCTTCTAACAATACTATAACTCATACAGGTTGAGTTGCCCATCTCTGGGTCTGAATATTTGATCCCTCCTTCTGGTCCTCTATCTGGACACACTGACATGTGTAAGCTCCTAGGTCATATATTTATCCCATTTTCTGTTGGTACCTTCTTTCCTGCTACTCTAAGTGGTAGAGTGAAGTTCTGTCTAGAGTTACACTATTTCTCCTCTTTGGAGATTCTGGTAGTGAAGAAAATCTTCCAGGACTCATCAGTGTCCCAGTTGGAAGCACTCTCCCCAACAGGAAGCCCCAACCTGAAAGTCAAGTCACTCTAGAAAGTCATGCCACTCTCAACAAGATGGATGTGGTTTGTCCTCCCCCCCACAATAACCTAATATATCTGCCTCTAATCATTTTATATAAAGGTTTATTTTATTTCTACAAAGTTTGGAATAAATTTACTGCTCACAGTCAGTTTCCTAGTAAAAACTTCAGCAAAAGTGTGGAAGGCATGAGGCTGGCAGGTAACACCTTGCAGTTTCACCAAGTAGGACCTTATGCTACAGGATGCTTGGATAACAGGATTTGTATCCTTAATTAAATGTAAGCCTTAAGTCTATTTTAAGTAGATACTTGACGAAAATGTCTCAGTTAATAGATTATACTGCAGAAAATGTGGCTGTATTGGTAGTTAGGAAAAATGAAACTGATAGTTGATTAAAAAAAATCTGTGGAAGCAGTAATCTCACTGGCACAGAACTTATCTGATAAATACTTAAATTGTTTTAGCAGGAATTTCAAACATTGATGAGTGGGATGTTAAAGTGAGAAGTTTAATTAAAAGCAGAAAAATTTGAAGTAAACAAGGGGATTTGCCTCATTGAGACAACAAAGCCATATTTTTAATAAGGGACAATTCAGAAAGAGTAGGGGTGGCCTGCCAAGAATTTGTTGGTTCTGATTTGGAATCATTTCACTGTCCTGTTTTTCAGCCAATTGTTAAAGGAGAGTTCCTATTATTGAGTGGGAGGGGCATATAAATAGCCACCTCAAACCAACTGGCGGGGTGAGGGCACAGCATGGGATGCAGAGGACAAATCCCTCCTCTTACCCATCCCTGCCTCTGAATTTCTCACTGGAGCTCCAACTGAATAAAAACAGCACAATTGTATTCATCTTTACAGAAACCAACAGTAACCAGCAGATGGCCTTACGCAGGGATAGTGGTAGGATGTGTTTTGAATGCGTATGGTGACTATACCCTGCTTCAAGGCACTACAGCTAAAATGATTAGTTTAGTCTAAACCACTGTGTTTAAGAGGCAGATGCTTAGGAAGGGTGGCTGATAAAGTGTCTGTTTGGCTAATAGACAGATTGAGTATATGACAGGTGCATTGGAAGCAGAATTCAGCAAACAACTTGCTATATAGTATGGCAAAAGATTCATTACAGCATCCCTGAGTCCCAAACAAGGTTGGATCAGATGAGAAAAAGAAAAGCATTAACAGGAAGCAGACAGACTGCTAATGCTGCACACAACAGAAGCCCTGGGTTTCTATTTGATGTTTGCTCTACCTCGTGAGCCCAGAAAACAGAGAATCAGAGATCTGGATAAAGATGGCTGCTACCATTATCAATAGTAAATAATCACTAAAAGGTGAGACTTTGGGTCCAGGGAAACAGAAAACAGAGTCCACAGGTTGGGATGAGACAGAAAGCTCCTGAACCACCCTCACAGAGACTCAGTACCTGCTGGGAAAATGGCCCCTGGACTTCTTTTCTGTCTGTCCTGCTCTTTCCAGTGACAACACTCAGACAGAGCAGAATGCGGCTCACAAAGTTCTCACAAGCAGCATCTGGCTGAAGGGCTCCAAGATCTACTTACTGACAAAAGGCTCAGGCTGCCATTGCACCCTCTGCTCCATTGTCTGCCCAACATATGCTCCAAACCTAAATGTTCCCTCACCCAGCCAGTCTCGTCAGGCTCTGTAAACAAAAGACATTTTATGAGCAGGGCCTGGCCAAGTGGAAAATAAGAGCCATGTCAGCTATGCCTCACTTCTTAGTGATAGAAAGGTCCGTAGTGAGCAGCTAACAATCTGTCTCAACAATGACTCTTTTCAAGAGGAAGAAACCAAATCCAGACTGGTGAAATAACCCATAAGGTCACACATGGGTGCAAGGAGGAAGCCAGTTAGATGTCGCATCTGCTACCCCAGTCCTCTGTTCTGGCCACTGTCTGTCATCCTGTGCACAAGTTGCTCTCCATGTTGAAAGTGTATATTGTTTTCCCTTCCCATGTTTTCTGAAGTTCAGAACTTTAATGGATTGTACGTGTACACATATGTGAGTATGTGTTGACATCAACAGCTATATTGGACTAGGCAATGGAATAAGAATTAAAATAAGTCTTAGACAAGGCCAGGTATTGTACTGATTATTAGACCAGAAAAATACCAGTGCAACCCTAAGTAACCCCCTGCCCAATATAATCCCCATTTCACCCTGAAGTACTCTTCCCTCCTTCAGATACAGACTTGATAGTTTCAACCTCTCTTTTACTACTTATGTGCAAAGACACCCTCAAATGCTGCAGTTTTCAGAATATGTTCCAGCCTAAGGTTTCCCCATGATTCTAACTCATTCCCATGTGTGTGTGTGTGTGTGTGTGTGTGGTGTTCATGTGAGTTCTATATAAAACATATATATATATATATATATTCATTCCATGTATCCAAAGCATTTTGATAACATTCACACACCTATTACCTTTTCCTCCTTTTCTCTCTTTCACTGAACTGAATCATTTTTTCCAACTAGTACCCCCATACACACTTTCGTGTGTGTGTGTGTGTATTTTTTTTTGTGTGTGACCATTGAGTTTAACTGAGGTCACTCTTACAGATGGAGTTCTATTCCCGGAGTCTGGGTAACTTACTGGTGGCTACACCATTGAGAAAAAAATGACTCCCCATCTCCCAGAAGTCCATCAACTGCCAACAGCTCTTCAAGAATAAATAGAACCTGATAAGCCCTTCCTTCATCCATGACAAAACACTGAGATGCCTAATAATATTCAGGTTTTGTGAATGCAGCCACAGATGCTAAGGTTGCCGTGGTCATGCCATGTCACAATGTTACATGGTACTCTTCTCTGTCACTGAGCTCTTGTGTTCTTCCCACTCCCCTCTCCCACAGTGTTCCTTGGGCCTTGTAGGAAGCAATGTAGAAACACTGTTTTCGGATGGGCACTCAACAGACAGCTGTTCTTAGCACTTTGACAAGTTATGAGTCTTTGCATTAACCAGTGCCCACTGCAAAACGAAGCCTCTCTGACCAATGCAGAAAGCACCACTGATCTATGGGTATAATAACACACAAATATTTACAAGTTATTTTGACAATATGTCCACTTAGAGTACAATAGTAGTAAAGTCCTCCCTCCTGGGGCTGTGACTTCCCATCCACAGACTTGGGCCACATTTAAAGTGTAAGGAATGAATTTCCCCCTAGGAAGTAGTTATCCTCATAACAATCATGTCACATTACGTCAGTGGAAGTGTCATGTCTGCCTGGTTGACATTGTAGAATTCAATATCCAAGCTTAGTCCAAAAGTGAGATTGTTGACTACCTTTCTTTCCAAGTAGCTTGCATAGTAGCCTTTAATGCTTTGAATACGAGACAGCGTGGAGGAAACACTCACTTCAGTTGCAGCTTGATTTCTCTGTTTCCTGCAGTCAAAGTAGGTGTCATCTTCAGCCTTAGGGTCTTAACAACCAGTTTCAGTGGATAATGAAAACCGCTAACAATAACTTATATTACTTGACAAGAGAGTGTCTCTGGGACCTCCCTGACCAACAACACATGGAACTGGTATTTTCACGGAATATTTGGCTTCTGGGAGCAACATTGTCTGCCCATGCAGAGGGCTTCCATTTATTTTTTGAAACATAGTTCCAGTTATGGATTAGTCACTGCAATGTGACATTCTCTGTTCTTTACCGTATGTGGTTGTCATATCCCTTCCAAAAAGTCCAACAAAAACAAAGCCCATTCACATAAGCCTTGCGCATATGAGAGGAGGTTGGGATATCACATCAATACACTGTTAACCACTTCCAACTGGCCAGACGTTATGCTCTTTTAAAAGTGACCTCTTCCAAGGAAGTTTAGTTGCAAGTTAGCCTCCATATGTAACCTTGGTTACACAACATTTTACCTTGCCTAACTCCTTTTCACTCTTCCTTCCCATGTTCTTGTCTCCTCTACACATTTCTTCAGGATAGTTGGTAAATCTTGGCTCTCATCATACTATTTAGAATTTACTTTCAGCAGCAAGTGGGGTTGCCCCTTAGAGGACATTTCCCAATTATAGCAAGGTATTCATGGTTGTCATCAATAAGGAGGTGACAGCCACGGGCATCTATGACGTAGAGACTAGAAATATGCTAAACATCTCAAATAACAGAATCCGACAACAATGTATTACCTGGCCCGATATTCCATGGTGATAAGAAAACTGGGGTTGGGAGTTGGATAATTGAAGCAGAGAAGTTTAACTGTTGCAGGTCACCCCTTCGTCTATATTGTCATGGTACTTATTACACACCACAGTTCTGTCAATTACCTGGTAGACAGCCTAGTTGCTTAGCAGCATAGACCATTCTCTTTCAGCTCCCCTGGCACAGAAACAGTATTTAATAGTGCTTGTGTAATTGAACTGAATGCTCATGCTGCAGCCCCTCTGGTCTGAGGATGAAGCCTGCAATAATAGAAGGGGTTGTCTTGGCAGCTGTGGGGAGTCGTAATTCCTGTTAAGAAGAAGCCATGCATTGCCATGGGGTAGTTGCATAATGATGGAAGGTGTGGCCTCAGTTGAAAGACCACACACCAGCCCTCATAGTGAAGAGATCCAAAGATGACTGAGCACAGCTTTCAGAGGCTTCCATTGTCAACAGAGGATATCAACCAGCTGAGATTGTTACCATTCCAATTTTCAGCAACACCATCACAGCTTGCAATTTGCATCGCAATCAGGACTATTTTAAAAGAAGAGGTGTAACAGCCTATCTAAATATTGCTAAAGCACACATAAATGCCCATTTTTCTTGACTGAGTAATGATAAGTGGTACAATTATTTTAGAATTAGCAGTAATTTTCTAAAGCTTTGTGAGCAGTTCATGAAGTAATGGAATTTCAAATGGTAACTTCCAGATAAACAATCAGTTTGTGGAAAAGAAAAAAGTATTGCCCACATATAGGGAAATTGAAATTTTATTATGACATTTCTAATCAACCATTGTAATCTCATTTTCCAGATACTGCTCCATCAAGCCACCCAACCACGGCATCTATAAACACAATCAATGTATGAGGTAATGCCTTTAAAGATATCTATTTTTAAACTAATAACCATCAGACGTCAAAGTTTTTCAAAAATAGATACTTCATTGTTTTCATTTATAAATAAAGTGAAAGCAAATCAAAATAGTAAAAGGGAAAGGAAAATGGTTGCAAAATCCATATAAGTTTTATATGACTTGGTCCTTTTCAAACTTCACCTAACCTGCTTACAATGTCTCCTGTCTTGGCTTCAAGTGAGTCCTCTCAAGCACATTCCACTGACAAGTTATTCAAAAGCCATTCTTCCTTCATTGTCAGAAGATTGATCAAAAAGCAGCATTCAGTTGCTTCCAGCTACATGGATTAAACTCAGGCATTTCAGGTAAATAGTCATCTAGTTAGCCTAATGCAGTATTGCCATCCCTCGGTATTCCGCTACTAACTGCAGCCACATCAGCATTTGTAGAAGCTCGTCTCTTCTCTGAAATGGCAATATTTGCATTAAATATAAGTGGACTCACCTATGTGCTTTCAGTTATGTCTAGGTTACTGAAATAAGTAAAACAATATAGATGGTATGTAAATAGATGTATCATTATACTGTGTAGAAGAGTAATCAAAAATTCTGTACACATTAAGATATAGTATTTTAAAAACACTTGAAACCACAGTCAATTAAATCCATTGATATGCAACTCAGAGACATGAAACATCATACATATTTCTCACCCAGAAATAGCCCTCTTCCCATAGTGCCTTTGTAGTTATCCTTCCCTCCAGATTTCATCCTCATCCTGACACATCTGAACACCCAGTTATACTGCACTTTGAAGGAATATGGACCATTGTAACATCCAAGACACTTGTCTGTGTCCCGCTGCCATGTGGAGTAATGTCCCACAAAGACATCCACCTCTAATCTCTAGAACCTGTGTATACAGTGGACTGCAATAGCAAAAAGATGGTTACAGGTAAAATGAGGCATCCTCTGGAATTATCACACCTCCAGATAATGGGGGACGAATGCAGTTCTGATCCCACCAAAGTGTGAGTGGATCTTCTAGACTCTGAAGGCAGCCTCTTTTTTTTCTGCTAGAAATCAATTCATTTTATAAAGAAAGCACTAAGCATTCCTTCTCTAGCTGCATGAGCAGAGGTTTTTGAAGTAAAAGATAGTCTCGCTCTGAAAGATTATAAGAATCAAATTCTAATTAAAGATAGTTAACTGATAATTAAAATTCCCAAAATAGCACTGGTAATATTTCTTGACTTTGCCTTTGTCAACTCAACCAACCTATTAGTTCTTCCTGATCCCAACCACCCAGCTTGTCAATGTTAACACATCTTATTTCCTCCATTCCTGGTGTTGTTGATCAGGATAGTTCCTAATGGCAAACACACACATACACACATGCGCATGAATACACACACACACACAAACCTTCCCTGGATAACACATTCTCATGCTTCACAATGTCATTCAGATACTAGCTTTAAGGAACCAATCCTGTCATTCTCCCTACCCAATGAGCATCAAACATTAATAACCTTACTGTTCTTGTGTTCCCACAGAAACTTAAATTTATTCTCATCATAGCACATGGATATTTTTTGAATTGTTAGAATTTCTATGGCAATGTGAACCAATGTCTTTCTCTCTCCCTAAGACCTACATTTAAGGGTTAAAACTTTATAGGTTATACCCTGTCCCACAACAGTGCCTGGCCCAGAAGAGAAGAACAGAAGTTGAATGAAGGGAGGGAGAATCAATATGAATAAGAGTTTCCACCACAAACTTCACAGGAGTGAAGACAGCATGTGGGGAGTCATCAGCATACAGATGACATCTGAAGACAAACACTTGGAAGAGCCTGACAAGAATGTTCCCTCAATACATTTTACCCTCATGGGAGGGAGGACAGAAAGGTGCTGAGAAGGAACAAGGGGGAGGAATGTTGCCTGCTGTTATAAGAGACAGTTTCAGGAAGAAAAGGCTCTCAACAGTGCTGCAGAAAGCAGAGAGGCTAAGAAGGAAGCAGGCTGGGAGACAACCTCTAAGAAAGTAACTTCAGGAGAATGAACAACGAAGGCAGAAATGCTGGGGGCTCAGGGAGACCATGAACAGAGTCCACGGGTACATGGTGAGCACACATCCCTGGTCAGCTGCTCCTCCAAGAAAAAGGCAAGCATAATACATGGTTCTTTGCCTTCTTTTGTTATGTTCCAAATGCACTGAGAGTCTTGAAAGCAGTTGTACTTAATAAAACAAAAGCCTTGAAGATTTGCCGATTCAGGAACCAGGTCCTCAAGTATTTTGTCTAGTGGGACAGCCACACTCTACCAGGACTGACTCGGAGGCTGGGAGACCACCTGTGGGTCTTTAGTCCCCTGGGTTTCCTCTTTTGATCTTTAATGTACTAACTTATTTACTTATGGGA